>JAPDFK010000322.1:0-52802 GCA_027569635.1 Lasiosphaeriaceae sp. G1095 | reverse complement strand
CCCCCCCCCCCCCCCCCCCCCCCCCCCCCCCCCCCCCCCCCCCCCCCCCCCCCCCCCCCCCCCCCCCCCCCCCCCCCCCCCCCCCCCCCCCCCCCCCCCCCCCCCCCCCCCCCCCCCCCCCCCGTCAGCCTTTGTCGCTTGATGGGAGACGGTTCAACTGACTTGAATTGGTTGGGAGGCAAATTGTGACTGCATCCTGGCTGAGCCAATGCCAAATGGCAACGCTATCAAGTGAAGCTGTGCAACCGCGAAATGTGATTCGTACAGATGGTGTATTCTATACGTAGAGGTGCTCCATCAACTGCGGTAGGTAGTAGTAGCCAGGCCAGGGTGGTGTCCTTCCCGAAGAACAAGGGGAAACGCCGATCACAGCCGCAACCATTCTGTAGGCTGATATTGTGCCGCTGGAGTTACCGTGGTACTCACAGATTCTAGATGATTTCTAGAAGTAAGGTCGGTGTGCGTGGAGAGAACTCGGCGAGGAAATGAGTGGGCATGTCCTGGCCTGGGATTAGAAAATGTGAGATTGCAATATCCTCCTCCCCCTATTCGTCCCGGACGACTCAGGACGAGAAGGGGGAAAAGTTGGATGTCTTGGGACGTAAGCAAAACTCCGTTGGCTCGATTGGGAAAACGCAAAGAACATTCCATAATCCCGGCCTGCTTTGCATCATCCTGATCCATTGCCTGATCTTGGTTGTTCTTGGGCGTCTTATTCCCAGACCACGGGTTTCCTTTAGTGCAGTTTTCTTTGGTGATTCTTTTGTCAAATTTAGAGCAACTCTGCAGCGATTTGCGGTGACTCCTGTTTGAATGCGGCCCTGCTGCAGGATGGATGCAATGCATGCAGTGAATGAATGCACCACAACTTTCTCGGCTTCCTCACCCGCCCTTCCAGAAGAAAGTTCTCACCTTCTACCACGCCACCGTGTTCTTGTTGGGGGATGTCATCTCTCATTCATCCGAACTCTTGACCATCAAATTTGGGGGGTGGATGTGTGTGTGGATGTGGTGGCGGACGGGAATAAAAGGCTTCCAGAACATTTCCCTATTGAGGACTCGCGCCGCCAGCCAGCCGTGTCGTGTGCGACTGCAACTGTGCGTCGCCGCCGCGAGGGTGCAGCAAAGCCACAGCGCCCCATACAATATCACAGCTGTGCGGTTACGGAGTTGCCGCACCACTGCTTGCTCAGTGGGCGGATGCGATGGCGGGGTGGATGTCGGATTGGCAACTTCAACAAGCCACCCGGCGAATATTTGTCCCTCCGCCTGTTGAATCGGTTGGCTTGCCCATCAAATCCGTCTGGGTTGGACGGGTAAAAGACAGGACAGAGCCTCCTGTGTCAAGACTCGAGACATGAAAGAAAGATGGCAGGTCGTACACACATTTCCACCCTTTCATCTACACACTGTGGATCTACCTATCTATTCTTGGTAGCGCTCACGCCTTCCTCATCAGACAGTTCTGGCGACTTGGCTCAGTTGGCTGCCTGCCAGGTAGGTGCGCACCCAGAATGCACCTGCTCTGTCTGTCCGTCTGCCTACCTGTCTGCCGTCGCTCCTTCGTCTTGTTGTCCTTGAGCTGGGAATCTCCTACAGGACCTCATCCCGCTTTCCAACCAACGAGCAAGCAGGAGCTGGAGCAGGAGCTGGAGCTGGCTGCGCGATTGGGGAGAAATGAGGCTGGTAATAGCTCCCGAATGTCCGAGTTCTTCCCAATCGACCGACCGCCTGACTTGTCCACGTGTCTTGGCACGAGGCCCTCTCAATTTTTACATCAATTTTTACTGCACTACTCGTACCTTTCAGGTTGTCGTTCGTTCGTCTGGAAGAAAGAGGAGTTGAAGACGCCCTTTTTGGCGCCGTTGATTTCTCTACTTCTCTTTCGGGCCATTCCGAAGAGCCTCTCCATCACGCACACATGCACGGCGATCCCGCTCTCTCCCCTTTTTCCTTCTATTCTAGATGCGGATGAAATATTATTCTCCTTCTCGTCGTGGCGCGAATGAGACACACTCCACCCCGCTTCCATTTTGATTGAACCGGTTGATGATTCTCAGCTCATTTACCAAGCCCTTGACCTTGGCACGTGGACAGCTAGACCTTTTTTTCTCTCTTTTTCTCGTGTCCATTGACTGATGAACATGATTGCCCCGCCTCTCGGCCGAAGGGCGCTCGTGCCAACTGCCTAAGGCCCCAGGCAATGCCAGGGGGTCGCCAGCTTCGTGCCTCAAGTTTCAACCAACCCTTGACATTTTATTACTCGATTGATACACCAAGACACACGCATTAGGATACCGCATCATCGCCTTCTGGAGCACTCTGACACAATTTTTGAAGATTTTTTTTCTTCGCTTCTACCGACTATCAGCAAGCATTCACCGAGCCGCAAGTTGCCGCCTCCCCTTGTACTCTATTGATCGTCTCGAATTTTTTACTTTGCGCTCGGTGGTTATCCACAGCGCCTAGACATGTACCTAGCCTAGGGCCTTGGGAGTTGGGAGTTGGGAGTTGGAACTCGGGACAAGTGTCTCTTGCTCGCCTGCCCGTCTCGGATTCGGGCAGCGAGCTACCTTCTGGAGCTCTGGCGCAAAGATTGGTGCAGGTGAAGGCCCGGCATTTGCCCGGCACAAGGAGGCACATTCATACCGGGCTGCAAGCCATCTCATTCCCCGGATGAGACGTCGTCAGGGTTTATTTATGTTTGTTTTGCTGGCTGGCCGGGTTCCATCTGAGATCTCCTCTAGTCTCTGCGCCCCTTACTCGACAGCTTACCAGCTTCCTGAACAGGAAGAAGAGAGACGTCCAAAACAGAAAACCGAGAGAAAATGCCCTATCTGCCGCCCGGCGGCCCCAGACAGTGCCGGGTTTTAAAGAAGGTGCTTATTTGTTACCTCAAGCCACCCGGCGAGTCGTGGATGTTCGAATACCAACAAGACTGTCGGCCATGACTACCGTGTCTTTGGCATTACCAGTCGTTGGGCAGAGTACGTATGTATGGATACCTAGATATGGGAAAACAAGCAACCGAGCAGAGCTGGTTCGGCTTCGGATCCGCCCGTCGCAGATTGACGCATGGCATCTCATTCCCACCACTCCCGCTGCCGTCCATTGTTTGACTGTGTCGCATTCCACTAGCCTCGCCGCGATGGGACCAACAAGTTAGGAGCGAACGCAAGCGCAATGCGCAAGTTTCCTCGGCAACTCGGGCAGGGACTGTGTATTGTTTATTTTTGGCTTTTGGCTCGGGATACAACCTTTCTTCCCCTTCCCCGTTCTCTTTTCCCCGGGCCTCCTGCCATGTGATGAGCCCTGAGATGAGATGGGATGGCATGGGACGGGATGGGCATGACAATGGCGTGGCGGGCCCCCGGGTCCGGGGCTTAACTGGGAAGGAGCCGCGACAACAACAAGCTTGGAGGCGGGAGGTGCAGCGTCGTACGAACTGGAGGCCCAATTAGCGATCTTCACAGAGGCAGTTGTCCCCCAAGACTCTCTGGTGTGTGTGCCCTTGGCCTGCCATTGAGGGGGCAAGCAGCTCTTTTTGAGGAGCTATGATTCGGCCATGCCGTTTGATAGACAACCATCGAACGGGTGTGTCCTAGTGTCAGCTTGCCGAGTTGCGAGTTGCTCGGGGGGCAGTGTCAAGGTCGTGGCTGCAGCTAACCGGAGATGCATTTGTCAGCTGTCTTTGTTCATGATGTGAGCAGGATACACATTTACCCTCATTCTCGACGTCGTGTTGTTCACAACATGATCTCATCTCATGTCATCATAATATTCAGTCCTCGTTTGAACCGAGCCACCTGGTGTCGGGTGAATACAGAATCATTCGTCTGAAAGCAAGTCTCAAATTGACCAACTGCCATCGACTGATTTGTATTTCACTCTCCCCGATCCAAACCCTCTCTTGCCAGGTTCCCGAGAAAGGAACAAGCAAACCGCTACGCCGTACTTTTTGAGGGCGATGGCATCGTCCCCAGGAACATACCTAATCCCCATACATCTCTCCCTCTCCCCGTCCTCGTTCGTTATCTCTTCCCCCTCCGTGTCTCTTCAAACAAGCTAGCTAGCTGCATATCGACACACACACACACGCGCGCGCAGTCTACAACCCCCCCGGTCTATGCAACCTCATCCCTCCCCGTGGTGATGATTGGGCTCGTCTTGCACACGCCACTGCCCAAGTTGGTTGGTTGGATGGCAATGGCTTGGGCTGCCATGTGGCAGACATGACGACGCCGCCGAGTAGCAGCCTGTATTCGAGGCCTGGGCGGGGGAGGGTGATGTGTGTGAGAAATTTGCTCGTTGTTCTTTCTGTTTAGGTTGATTTTATCTCGGCTCTGTTTTTGGATTTGGTGGACTTTCAGTTGACTTCACTATCCATGAAGCCCTAATTTGCCTCTTATTTGCCAATACTTGAATATAGGGTAGTATGCTTGAATCGCCTCTTAATTCCTCTAGCCTTTGAGGCTTGTGGGTAACTTTGCTCTTTGTCCTACTAACCTGCCCTTCTACTACCAACCTAACCCTCAGGTTGACTTTTCGAATCCGTTCATATAAAAGCCACTCTTCTGGACAAAGTCAAGCAACATATATCACACCCATTTTGTTTGCACTCACTTGAACTCCCAAAGAAGTGACCTGATTCTAAACGCCGCAGAGAATTCAGCACTATGTACAACCCGTTTACAAGAGTCTGCGTGCCTAGACCACTGCGACATGTGTCGAGAAATAAAGTCACTTACTTCTTTAACAAGTGGCATATTCATTTCCATACCGAGTATCAACCCCCTCCCTGCCCTTGCCACCCATCTCATCCTATGCTAGTAGGCCAACTTATACCTCATGTGTGAGCTATTATCCACAAGGTTCGTTCGTTCTTTCCTCCCTTCCGTCGCCAATTCTACCAAAGAGTCCGATGCCGCACCATAAATCGAACCACACACCAACCTCATGAGGCCAGCTAGCCCCGCCCTCATTCATGGGCCTCCCCAGCGTGATGGCGAAAAAGAGAGCTCATACACACATCAACCTCAAGCTACGAGCCCCCACCCACACTGATGGACCTCCACAACGTGATGGGAAAAACGAAACACATTACAAGCAAACACATACATCGCCCCCTCCAAGTGAGGGAGACAGGCAGACATGCAGGTTTCTCCCAAACTGGTCTAGGATCGGCACTTATCCATACACATCATCATCGAACCAGGGCCCGAACCCGGCGGACGGACACTCACTCTGCCCGCCACAAGTTCACACACACTCACACACAACCCCATGCCGGTGATGATGCTTGTAGTTGCGTGCTGGCTAGCTAGTGCGCGCGCGCATAAATCAATAATTCGTTCGGCATATACCCCCTTGTTCAGGACGTTCCGGATTGTGGCGAGCGAGAGAGAGCGCGCCGGAACCCGCGGCGGCGTGCCCCCCTTGTTTTTGGGTCTATCGCCGGCGGACGGGGTGGCCGAGATGTGAGACGGTAGTTTCCATATACTAGTATGGCACGTGGTATCGTGATCTATACTATAGCCATGTATGTATATGCCGCTCGACCCAAAGCACGAGTACTTGGCGATATGGCCAAGCGGCCGGATAATAGATATAGTCTAGTGGTGCCACCACAACACGTGGTGACGCTGGCGGGTATTGCTGGGACATGATGCCGAGGAACCCTAAGGTGAAAGAGACTGAAAAGAGTACACGAGCTTGACGGGGTAAAACAAAATGATGGATGACAAATGCCATTATAGTACTGCTCCACTAGACGCATGAAAAATACAGCCTGAGCCACACGATGCCACCCGCCTGCCCATCTCTCTAGGTCTAAACTCCGCCCGTTCTGATGATAAGAGATGAGGTTCTTTTTTTTGATTCGATACCGCCGCCCCGTTTCTAGTATTGTCTAGCTTTCATTCTCAACAGGCTTGTCATGCCTCGAATACATCCTATACTCGAGAGACGTTGAAAAGTCGATCTTACCCTGCTCGACCTGTTTCCTGGTAACCGAGAGCATAGAGGGCGGTAGGCCCATGGACTCGAGGAAGGAAACAGCTACAGAACGTGATATTAGCATAGTTGTTTCATAGCTACTGAAGCAGGTTCAGCCAGCACTTACTATCTTTCCACTCTGTATCCTGCCTTTTCTTATCCCACTTCAGTTCCTCAGCCATGATATCAATGACCTTTGGTAGCACCTCAAGCGCGGCCTGGGCATTCAGAAACGCAAGTCTCGTTCGCCTTGCCAAAACATCTACAGCAGTCTGGGCATACTCGTGGCGCACGGCGTAGCGGATCTCACCATCGACAAAGGGGTACAGCTGGGAGATTCGCTCGCCCCTCGCAGGAAAGCGCTTGTCAGTTGGCTTGCAAAGTGCCGCCACTGTCCACGCACGGTCGCCATAGCTCTCGGTGAGGTGCTTGGCAACCTCGGTCTCGACGCCAAAGTGCTGGATGATGTGGATGAACAGCGTCCGGCTGAAGCCGTGCGCCCCAATCAGTCGGACCTGATGCGTTTGACATGACCCGTCGAGACTAGCGCCGTCGTTAATAGCTTCGGTACCACTGACTCTGGGGGCGTTTGTGACGGGCCGGGTTTGCAGGCCAAACTCGTTGACGGCGGCGTCGACACACTCCTCGGCCATCTGGCGATAGGTTGTCCACTTGCCGCCAGCGCAAGTGACGAGACCCGAGTCCGAAATGTCGATCAGATGGTTGCGGACGAGCGATTCGGTGTTCTTGGCCTTGGGGTCCTTGACGAGGGGTCGCAGGCCAGACCAAGCGGCGAGGACATCGCCACGGCGGACGTTGATGTCTGGAGACAGGTAGTGACTAACTTCGTTGAGGATCCACTGGATCGACTTCTCGTCGGGGAGGGGGTTTTTGGAGATGGCCGCAGGCTCGTCCGTTGTGCCGGCGATTGTGTTTCCTTGCCAGGGCAAGAAGAATATGACTCGTCCGTCCGAGGTCGAAGGATCAATCAGCCCCATTTTGCCAGGGCTGTAGTAACCCGGCAGAATAATGTGGACGCCGGAAGCCGGGGCCACGATCTCCTTGCAGTTGGGGTCGTCTAGCTTCCGAACGCCATCGGTGAACGGACCGGTGCAGTTGATGATGCACTTGGCCCTAATGTTGAAGGCGTCTGTTTTCTTCCCGTCTCGCTCGGGGATCATGTCCTTGACCGTGGCGCCGTACAGCTTGCCGTTGGCGTCCTTTTGCAGTGCCGTGACCTCCATGTGGTTCACCACGGTTGCGCCGTACAGCGCAGCCGTCATGCCAATGGATACATTCATGCGCGAGTCGTTGTGCGCTCCATCGTAGTACACCAGGGCACCAACCAGGTCGGTGGGCTTGAGCATGGGAAAGGCGTCAATGGCTTTGCTCTTGGTCAGGAAGTAGGAGCTCTCGATGCCCTCGCTTCCAGCCAGGAAATCGTAGAACTTGGTGCCAGCCCAGTAGTAGGGCACCTTCCACCAACTGTCGAGCGGCAGCATAATGGGCAGCCACATGCTCAGATGTGGTGCCGTTTGTAAGAAGTACTTGCGCTCCTTGAGGGCCTCCTTGACAAGCTCGTACTGGGCATAGTCGAGATTCCAAACGGCCTTTTCCAGGTAGCGCACACCGCCATGGACGAGCTTTGTGCTCTTGCTGCTGGTTCCGCAGCTGAAGTCGTCGCGCTCGACGACGGCGACCCTGAGACCACGGGTTGCGGCATCGAGGGCCACACCTGCCCCTGTGGCGCCAGCGCCAATGACCAGGATGTCATATTCGTCATGCTCGGTGCCAGCGTTGCTCCTCTTCAGGTCAGCAATCTGCTCGGCGCGCGTCTTGACGCGAGGGAACCGAGGCAGCTTGAAAGTGCCATCGGCGCCGAAGATGGGAGGAGGCACGGCAGGGCCGTCGTAGCCGGGGATGTTTCGCGGGCGGTACATGTAGTAGAGGGCACCACCAGCGACGCCGGCGAGGGCGATCGGGGGCAGGAGCCGGCGGGCTCTCAATAGCCTCGACATTGTTTTCGAGCCGGCGGTCGGTACAGTCGGTAGAGTGGTCTGTTGAAGGGCGCGGAGCAGAGATGCGGCCAAAGATGGCTAAGATAGGATGCGACGGCGGCGGGTTTGGCAGCTCCACCGATGACGCACCTGGCCAAGACGAAATACGACAAATAACCAAACAAGCCGACTTTTCTTGATACTCTCCCTGACTGACTGGCTGTCGGACTGCTGAACTGACTGACTCTCCCGCGGGCTGGCTTTTGCGTGTCAGCCTCAATCGAATCAAAAACGAACGGATCCTCCTCCTGCCGCAGAAAGTCGGAATAGATGTTCGAGGGCTGGAATATTAAAATACGCTGCGTGTTTGTTGCCCTTGTTGCCGTGTGTGGCCTTTTGGGGGGGGGGGGGGGGGTGGCGGGAGGCGCTCGACGGCTCTGATTGTGAACAAAGCTACCGCAAAGCTATCGCGAGCTACGCCTGGTGCTTGACAAGGAAAGGTTTCCTAGCCCCAGAGGTCGCCCTAAGGTACAGGTAGTTGCCCAGAGGTCGCTCGGCTCGGAAAGGACCTCGTCTTGATCTTGATCTTGATCGTGGCCTTGCAGCAGAGAATGGGCGTAGGCCGGAATGGTGAGGGTTATGGTGGTGAAAGACATGATTGCAAGTGAGGAGTGGGAATAATGAATGGTCTTGCCTCGCCGCGTCTCGCGACCGCAAATCGAAGACCAGCAGCAGATAAAAAGCGGGATTTCACAAAAGGGGGGAAAAAGCGATCGTCCCCCACGCCTCAGCTCTAAAACCTGAACCCTTGTGATGGCATTCCGCCACACCATTGGCCAACAACTCCGGCAAAATCGGGACATGCCTGGCTGAGAGTGTGTACGGGGTGGCAAGCATGTGCCCCAAGCCCAAGTCTTATTTTCCGCCAATAACAGTGAGTGGGCGAGGGGGAGCACCCATGGCACTGCTGCACTGCACAATCCGGGGAAGCTGCGACCGCCCTGGACTTCTCACTGGAAGTAATTACTTCAGCCAGCCCGAGGCTACCTCGGGCCCAAATCAGCCGACAGACGAGCTGCAAAAAGGGACCAGCAAGTCGATCCATACTACCTAGTTCACACCGTCCCGTTTGTTTGGGCCTCAAGATCGGCAATGCCATACTATACTCGTTCGACTCTCTGTATCGATGCCCGACGAATGGGTAGCTTCTTCTTAGTCTTCGTGTATGTACATGTATGTGGGGGCTATGCCCAGGTGATCGTGATCGATCTGAACCCCTGGCCGCTAGGTTTTCAATTAGTATATATATACATACTATACTGCATCCCTTAACCGCCAATCTAGATCTCTCCGATCCCAGCGTATATAGATCTGCAGGATCACCTAACGTGCCGGAGCAGACTGTACCTCTCTCTACCCAAGACATTAAAGGACACATGTATTCACATCGGTAGCATCATATCTACCTACCTACCTACCGACCTACTTACCTGCCAGTGTCTTCACCTTGACAAACATGACGTATCACTGATCGAACACCCCAACGTTTACACCAGTAGTACCCTGGCCTTTAGGGTGCAAGCAGCTTAACCCTTGTTAGGTCATGACCAAGTCTCACATCACACGATTTGCAGCCAAAGAAGAAAACGAGATAATAGCAGACAAAAATGCACATGCGTGCGCTTTATTGATTGGTATTAAGGCAGGTTGTTGTCTGTCCGCATGCCTGCCCAAGTTTGGCTCTCAGGCCTCCAAAATAGAATCAATCCTCTAACAAATCAAATCCCACAACTGACAATCATGGCTCATTCAAGCAACCATATCGCCAGACACTTTTTCTCAGCTCCTGCAATCCGAAAAAACCGGGGTATAAGTCTAGACCAAGTCTAGTGATCCTCCGCTCCTTCTCGTTTGATACAATACAGTGATACCCATGCAATACTCGAACAATAGAGCTTTCAACCTTCAGACCGTTCCAGCCAAACAAGCGGTTTGAGGCAGCCCTGAGATAGACATTTACTGCGTCATTGTGCAGTGCGATGTCGTGTCGTCTATAATAATCCCAACCATTGGGGAAGACACCGAAAGGAATAAATAATTTGCGTTGGCGGTACAAAGACACCACCAATGATCAATCCGAATCCAGATGACCAAACAGGGATCGCAGTCGTCGTGAACGATCATGTCGAATGGGTATAACTCAAACAAAAACAACTCCAAACACCTTTAGGCCTCCCAATGTCTGTCCGGAGACCCTTTTCTATTGCTGTGCCGTGCCGTCCGCACGCCATGAAAATGCGATGTCGTGCCAAATTAACGCCATCATAAAAGAATGCTGATGTGTCGAATACCATCGCAAACTTCGGTCGAGGGTGCACATGCTGCCTCTCAGCTACGGCTTGGTCGTAAAACATCGGCCATCAAAGGCCATTAAAGCTGAAGTCGCCAGCGAAGCCCTTATTGAGCAATACCGCGGCGAGGCGTCGTCTCTGCACCGTGCATTGGCGAGCAGTGTAGCTATCGCTTGGGTCGAGGCCCAGTGACACGCAAATTGCGTTGGTAATCGCAAAAATGCCACAGTCGTAGCCGTTATCCTGTCGCGGGGCAGCATAGTCGGGCGTCTGCCATTCTTCCCTGACAAACTGTTCCTCGAGGGCGTACTCGATCCAATCGAGCACCTTTTTCTTGACTCCGGCATTGCCGGCACCTGCTCGCATCGAGTCCATATGCGTAACCATTCGCTTGGACGGGCGGACCAATGCCAGAGTCCAGTGGTTGCCTTCGCAGATGGGCATGAGAATCGTGTCGATGTCCATGAAGTTCTCTTTCTTCACATGAGCGCGCCGCATGAGCCGGGCCATTGCAGGGGGTCCATGCTGGTTAAGGCGGGACCAGAAGAACGAGGTGAATGCAATGCACTTCGGATTCTGATCGGTGGCACCAGCAGCCTTGTTGATGTCGGCGGCGATATGAAGCATGCACCCGTTTAGGACGCTGTCATTGAGCCACGCTGTCGGAGGGATCAGCTTCTCCATGTCACGTCGAGTGAGCTCAACTCCTTCAAGTGTGGTTGCGAAGGTCGTTGCCGGGTTCGCCTCCATTGTTCTTGCGACCTTTGACTCCCAGTCTTCGGTAAGGGCGGTGATCAGATCGCGGTTAGGAGGTCTCAATCCGGACTGTGCGGCGTCTCGCTGCTGCAAGGCTGCCTCCTCGCGCTGTCGCTCTTCTTCGATGCGCTGTCGCTCTTCTTCAACGCGTTGTCGCTCCTCTTCAATGCGCCGTTGCTGTTCCTTGATTCGGCGCTGCTCCTCTTCATGCTTCCGGCGGATCGCCTCTTCGCGCTGGCGTTGGCGCTTCTCTTCAATATCTCGTCGAACAGCCGCCTCGAGCTCATTTTGGAACTGAAGGCTAATCTCAAGTTCCTCACGCTTCTGTGTGGCGATCGCAAGGTCGCCACCGGCGTCATTGGCATAGTGCGGTGATAAATGAGGCACCGGGAGACGATCAAATAAGCCATTCTCGCCTTCGGGTTTGTTCAAGAAATCAGTCATGAGCTGGCGCCATTGCTCCTCACTGTGCTTCTTACTCTTCGGCTTGCGCGTCGAGGGGGCACAAGGAACGGCAAGCGGACGGCTGCCGCCTAACGGCTTCAGGGGATCTGTGTCCGCAGGGAGCACCTTGGTCCCGGTAACGGTGCGCAGCTTGAGTCTACTCTCAAGTCTGTACTTCAGGCCTCGCACAAAAGCGCCGTGCCTGTCTTCGTAATACCGCAAAGCCAATTCCCGCTCAGCGATTTCGACGTTCTCGGGCTTAGTTCGGGTGCGAGGATCCATGAGTTGTGGGTGGTTAATTTTCTCGGGCGAGGTTAGGCGGGTTTTCAGCTTGTTCCAGTCATCTTCTTCGGCTTGTGTCATGAGCCTGACTGGCGTCTTGACAGGGGCAGTGTATTTAGAAACGGGACTCATAAAATCGAGTCTTCGCTGTTTCTCCGGTGTCGAGACATAGGCCGGCGATTCTGGAGCTGGCCACACCTTTGGTACCTTCAAGATGCCCCTCGGCTTGGGGATCGCCTTGTCACATCGGGATGTGGCGGAAGCTAGCTTCCGTGCTGGTGTTCGCGATGCGGGATGCTTGATCTGGTAGACAGATTCGATGGCTACCTCACCAACGGGAATTTCATCGAAGATGTCGATGGGATATGCTCCTGGCATTGCCTCTGAATTCAGACCGGGGCAATCGAGGAAGCTGGGCAATAACTCTTGCTTGTGCGCGCTATTAGCGTCCACAATGATCTTCGTAATTGCCGTCGTCATGTTCCCGGTCAGACCGTATAGGTCTTTGTGTCGGTTGGTGAAAGCCAAGAATTGAGCTACGTGTCGGCAGATTGGGTCTCTGAAGTCCACCTCGGCAAGTGTCAGCTGCGCTGGTGGAGCGGGGAATGCAGCTCTCAGAGTGGCAAGTGTTCCCGGGTTGAAGTACATGCTCTGGATGAAAGCAATCGTCTTCTTCAGCCTATCTTCATACATGCTGAGTGCCGCTTTGTACTGATTCTGCTTATCCTCGAGGGACTCTGCATCCGAGTCTGCCGATTCTTCCATCGTATAGTGATGGATAGCGATGCTGAGGTCGCGAATGCGACCTTGTGGGAGCTCGGCCATCAGGGTTTCGACAGACGGAGCGCCATGGACCTGCTCTTCGCTGACCATTTGCAGCTGCGCCAGGCATGCGTCCCTGATGGACTGGATGGTCGTTCCGCCGATGTAGGTGGTGGGGTCGGTAGCCCACTCAAGGTAGGGTAGCTCGCTGAGGCGAGCTGCTGGTTCGTCGCCTGTCTCGTTGACGGGCACGCAAGTCTGGCGCTTGAAGCGCTTCACTGTGACGGTGGCGGTGGCTGGCTCCCACTTTCGCACGTCGACGGTGTCGATGACTTCGCATATTGAGGTTCGGCGGAGTTTGCCGATTATGTTGGAGACCGAACCGGTCATGGTTGCGACGACTCGTCCCCTAACGCTGGTCCAGAGGTCCCACATGGACCGCTGGGCCGGCGGCCCTTGGGCGACTGCGTCTTCTTCAATTGCGGGAGTGATCTTTGTGGCCGTCTTTTCTCCACGACCTTCCTCGTTCACCGAGAGCAGAAGCTCCGTCTCGGAGGTTACTGCTTTCCGCTTCTTGCCGTCGAACAAGAGCTCCTTGAAAGCGGGAGCAATCTCTTGGGCCGGGCAAGAGCATACCCAGCGAGGGTCGTTCTGCTTCTGGAGGACAGCGAGCTTCTTCTTCTCGCCGTCGGCCCAATAAAAACGAAGGTGGCCGCGGCCTTTGTCAGCAAGTTTCTTGCTGTGGTAAATGGTTAAATTGCCGCACGAGCAGCCTTTCATATAGCCCTCGTTCCAGAGGGTGTTGTAGAGTTCTCGGGCGACCGAGAAGTGGTCGTCCGCGGTGTACTTTTTGAAGTACACGCTCTCCTCACCATCTTCGGTGGGAGCAGCGGGGAAGAGCGAGGGAAGGGGAGGCGAAAAGGGAGAGAGAGGGGAGGAACGGGCATTGCCCGGGGTGGTGGTGGTGCGCGGTGTGCGCGGTGAAGCTGGTGTCGCCATTGTGGTCAGCGTTGCGGGTGAAGCTCTTGCTGGTGGTTGCGACAAAAGTTGAAAGGGAAGAGAGAAGGAAGCATCGAGAGGGAGGGGGATTTAGAAAAAAAAGTAGGCGGGGTGATTGCCCATGCGTGCATAGGCCAAGAGGGGTCCTTACTTCTGGTTGGTGCTGTTATCCTCAGGCGGAGGAAGGAGCGACGACGAGGTGCGCGATCGAAAAGGGCAGGCGCGGGTCAGGTGGGCAGGCGGGCAGGCGCGGGCAGGCGCGGGCAGTCGCTGGCAGGCGCGGGCAGTCGCTGGCAGGCGCGGGTCAATTGCCAGGGCAGTGAAGCAGGTCGCTAATCGGTTCCGCTATCGTCGGGCATTATCACTATCAGCAGAACGCGCTGGTTTGTTTACAAAGTTGGGATGAAAAGAAGCAATTGAATGGCGACAAGTACTCTGGGAAGGAAGAAGCGTTGGTGTTGAGGCTCAAGGAAGGAAAGAACGTCGAACAAAGCTCGAGCTTGGACATGGGCCTCTGGGGCCTGGCTGGCCTTAGCGCGGCCCCGCTTATCAAGCTCACCCTTGCAACGTCGACTGCAAGTACCCTAGTACCATTAACCTTGATGGCCCTGGACGTACTTGGATTGTTTCAAGAATTGGCATGAAGTGCTTAGAAGTCAAAATATTCCCACTCCTTTATAACGCACTATTATCTCTGTTTCTTCAATTTATTTGCTGCTTATAACAAATTACTTGTCGTAAATTAGATACAAACTTTGGATATCAAACATACAGGTCCCTCGCTCAGCTGGACATATCAGTCACCCGCAGCGCAGTAGGCCGTCTCGCAACAATTTGGTAAAATGCTAAGTAAGTAGTCATCGAGGTGACAGACGGATTTCGAAATCGAAACAGTGCAGGGAAGTCAAGAGCAATACTTTGTGGGAGATGGGGGGCGAGCAGCCTATGACAAACCCTTGGTCTTCCTCGATCACATCCGCTGCGAGCACGAGGGCAATTCCATGGCGAAAATAATATGCAATCAGTCGGTTTCAAAGCCGCAGTAGCCCAAGCAGCGAAATCTTTTTCTGGAGTCTAATGGTAAAATGAGGCTTCGTTGCTAGGTAGTAATGTTTTTATTTTTTGGCGCACTTTGGCACCGCGAACATGTCTTTCTTCCCAGTTAACTCGTTTGAACAAGGTTTGAAGGCAGCCCCAGGCTGTACATAGCCCTCCAAGTTTTAATGCGACGGTCAAAAACGCCGTGAGAAAGTTGAATAGAAGAAGTCGAAGAGTATCTTCTGAAGCCATCGACGTGGAAGAAGCTCGGGAAGGGGGATTGTCCGGGATTTAATTCGTCTAGCATCTGTGCCTTTATCTATCGGACTTTTACTAGAATGCGAACAATAAACAAGATGTCGTTGTCACGTTGAAAGGTGTAAAACACATATCCTCCTCGTGAATTTGCATGTCTTCTGGCCGCAGAGGGTGACGGGCGGCCTTTGCGCCTCGACTGCATCACAAAAATGCTAAGCCCGAGGCTGCCAGAGAATTGCTATTATACTCGATAATGTGTTGAGAGACTTGGCATTATACAAGATTAATACGAAACGCCAAATCTTTAGAATAGATAACACCTTTATCGTCCAAGTTAGTGCTGATTCCTTCGTATTTCACCGCGTGCTAAGGAAGTTCCTTCGGGAGCGTAGGCGAGTCTTCTGTGTCTCCAATGTCTCGTGGGTTTCGTCAAGGATTTTGTCCATTTACTCCCGGTCCTCGTCGCTGATGGTGTCTGGGAATGACAATGTCTTGGGTGTGGCGGGTTTCGGAGCCCGAGTTTTCTTGACTAGGGACGTCGACTGGTGACGGGTTTCGGCAAGGTCTCCTTGTCTTTGGATTTCTTGAGAGGCGGCGGTATATACTTGTCTTGGGATATTTCCAGAGGCGCCTCTTCCTGGATCACTGTTTGTTGAAAACAAAGTCGCCTAGTGCGAGTTGCATATCCCAAAGACCCTTTTTTTTTAACTCCCGTTGCATAACCAACATAACTACTGGCATGTCCAGGCGATAAACACTGAGCACTCAACACTACACTCTCACATCATCCTCGCATTCAACCTGTAGGTATGGTACTGGTTGTTTGCAGTTGCGGTAGTTTATTATGTCGGGAAGTTGTTTTACGCATTCTAGTGCCGTGGTAAAGACATATTGTACCATCGAGACACAGCACGGTGAATAACTCGCTTTTCTATATTTAAGAATCTTATACGCGTTCTGTGTTATCTATAATCCTCTGTTCAAAGTTCTCTTATGCCTGAACGGGAGACATGTGTGCTCTCTGACTAGATATTTATCAGTATTACTTATAATGATTATTATAAATGTTCGACTTCTTAAAGATTAATTAATGTTTATATTTCAATGAGACCTATCGCGAGTTCATTAGCTATAATTAAAGAGGAAGAAATGGGACTTTAATCCGTCTATGATTCACCTCTTAAATTGATGAACTTTATTAGATGTCAAGATGTCGTTAACTGGGTCATTTACGCTTCTCTTTATCTCCTCCTCTTATGTTTTTAAAAATTAGCGCCCCGTAACCATTAAGGGAGAACATTACGAAGCATTGCTAGAACGTCGATACTGGAAACTTGAGATTGATATGGCCTATATGAGCTGGGTCTTGAGTGGCCCATCAAGAATATGCGGTTTTCCTCGGTCGTCTGCGCTGCGAGGGCATATGCGACTCTGCGGCGAAAACAGTATGCAACCAAGCGTTTCTCGAACCCACAGTAGCACCCCAGGCTCGAAATCTGCTTCTAGAGAATATAGGTGAGCCGAGCTTTTGTTGTCAAACGATGTTCTTTCATTTTGCGTATAACTGGCACCGCAAGCATGTCTTTCATGCCCAAACGCTGGCCAGTTCGGGCAAGGTGTGCAGGCAGCCTCAGGCGGTACAGATCCTTCTAGGTTTTAATGCCGTTGTCGAAGACGCCGCCCAGAGATGCTGCGACCAATGACATTCGTAGCGTATCCTCCAACGCCATAGATAGGGGGAGTCCGGGAATGAGAATTGTCTTAAATTTAGACTCGTCCAATGTGTGGCCTTTTGGCCAACGAACTTTGATCAAAGCGCGAATATCGAAAGAGTCGTCGTCTTCGCATTGAAATGTATAGAAAGTCACGTCTTCCCACTGAAGACACATATGATCCGGTCGTTTCGGGGGACGGGCGAGCTTAGCACCTCGGCCACCGCAGTCCGTGATGAGAAGAATGAACAGCGATAGATTCAACACCGATCTCATATCTTTGAAGGTGTTCAGGTAGTTGACATGGTGCAACTTCGATAGGATAAACGCCAGGTCTTCCGAATGCACAACGCCTTTGTCGTGTATGGTGGTGGTGATCCCTTCCTGTCGGACCAGATTGCTAAAGACAAGGTGACTAAGCTCGCGCTGCCTGCCCCGGAGGCCGTTCCAACTTCCCAGACTCTCGCTGTATCACAATCAGGATCACTAGCATATAGTGTTGCATGCTAACGACGCCAAGTTTTTCGTTGAGAGTCCCAATGCGTGATCGCACGAGGTAGCGGGCGTATTCCTTGAGAAGTGCCATGTCGGGGTGGGGGCAGCCCGGGGTAAAAATCCGGTGTCCACGTCGGCGATCTCTGGGTGTTGACCTGCGAGAAACTCTTGAAACCAACTTCTGGCCATCTTCTGCTCGTAAACAGAAGTGTGGGCAATCGCTCTCTTTTCATGTGTGTGATTCCACTCGTCCTGCTGGGCAAGTTGTTCGGGGGTCAGAGCTGCTTGTGCTGCTGCAAATCGAGCGCTTCGCTGCTCCGCCCTGGTTGCTTTCCGTGGCCAGCGGCCGGGCACTGCTCCTGAGTCTGAGTCCTCTGCAGACATTTTAAACGTGTTAGGGGAAACTGCCAGGGAAATCGGGGAAATCTACTAGGCGTTAAGTGACAAGAAGACCGGGATAAATGTAGTAGACGCCGGCGTGCTGACGAGATTGGGATCTTGGACTGGACGAATTTGGATTGTGTGGGTTTGGAAAAACGTCGACAAAAAGAATGTGTGAGAGTACGGTTGAAGCAGGTTAGGAAGCGACGTGATCGATGACCAGTCGTGCTTGCCTTCAAAGCCGTCTCGTAGATGGAAGCGACATTCGGTTACTGAGGGATATCCGAGTTCACCGCTGCAGCAGGAACTGTTTGAGGCCGTTAAGCTGCAGTGTAGATTATAGACCCAAGGTATTCTTTGCCCCTATCCGATTTTCCCACTATCTACCAGTCTCTCAACGACCGCCAGTGTTTCCGCCACACCGCCAGTCACTGCCAGTGGCTCCACCACTGCCAGTCTTTCCACCATCAGCCTCTCCACTGTCGACCATCTCAGGGCCAGTTTCCAAGCAGCCAGCTTGTCAGCCGCCTACTTGTCGGCGGCCTCCTTTTCTGCAGCCAACTTCTTGGCCCTTAGCTTCTCCCTAAGTGCTCTGGCTCGAACTTCTGCTGGCGAGACCGGCTCAGGCAGTGCCGAGGCATCGTCGATATTGTCATCTTCGTCAACCTCTTGCGTATTGCGTGTCCGTTTGACTGCCTTTCTGTGCTTCTCAATGTCCGCTTTCGTCAGGGGGATGGGTGAGGAAGTGTCTTCCCGCTTCCGCTTGTTGGTTGTAGGAGTCTTTTTGTTGGGGGTGTATGTACTCTGCTGAAATAGTCTCCCCCCGACCCCTAAATGCTTGCTTTGTTTCCTTGCTGGGAGGCTCCAATCGGTCTCCAACGAATACCGGTCCAAAAGCTTGTTCAAATTCCTCTCGACTTCCGGGACCAATAAAAAAACATCCTCTCAAGAGAGGTCCTTCAGGAAGTAAGGCTTCCAGGTGGACTCGCCAAACCCGTCTTTTGATTCATCGTAGTGTCGGTTGAGGAACTAAGGGCCCAGGAGGTCCATATACCTGATCAAAATTTCATTTTTCGCGACTGATGGTATACAGTCCACCCACAATGGTTCTGACATCAACAGTTGAACGGGCCGAGAGTACGGAGGCTCAGGCCAAAAGAAAGGGCCACCCTGCCCAGTGCTCAGGGAAACAAAATAACACAGTGCTAGCCTGCATGATTTGTTTCAGGGTCGTTCATATTTCTAGCAAGGCATTACTGGAAACCCCGAATACCGACATGAGGACCCTTTAAGCTATCCAGCCACGCATGGCGAAAAGGCTTGAATGCCTACCGTGTGGTTGATGAGGCATATTGACCAGGCAGCTGATGAGTCTGTGATGCAAGTTCAGGCCTGCACTGTACTGTGGAGGGCGGCCCTTCCTTTTGGCCAGCGACCTTCTCAACTTGCTCAGGATCCATTTCGGTAATGGCGTTCTGGACATGCAGCATTCGCCATGCGTGATAATTGTGAGCGAAGTAGTGTAGGTAGTCCCCGAAGTAGGCCCATGCTCAACGAGGCATCTTGATCATCCGGTTTGTGGAGTTCGCTCGTGAAGTCGTTTGATGGGATTTTGGATACTGGGCCCAGTCGCGACATTCTTGAGCAACGCGTCCGTCTCGTCGGCCACCTGTTTAAACTTAGTCCCATAGGCGAGATCGACCTTGATAACTTCTATCGGCGGTATGTTGTGTTGTCTTGTGGAAAGACAACAAGACCGTTTGGGAGGTGGAGTGGCGTGTTCATTCCCCTGTTCAAAACGAACATCTGAAGCTGTTTGACGATCTCACTCGATCTAGGATCAACCTCCTTTTCGTCCTTGAGGCCCTTCTTGTCGTCCTTGCGGCCTTCCTTACCGTCCTCGAGGCCCTCCTTTTCGCCCCTAAGGCGAGAAAGCACAAACGGGTTGCAAAACCACCATTTCCACTTTCGCTTGACATACATTTCCTCCAACTCTCGGACAATCTTATTGTCGGTGTTGGCATTGGTAATGCAATTGGCGTCAGCGGTGTTATGTGAGGGAGCAAACTCTGGGTCCGCCACCACATCGGCAACAAGAAAAGGCCTTGCACTTCGTCATACGATTTTGGGCCGGGGTTGCCGAGACGAAGCCAATGGTTTCCTTTGGGATCATCTTCATCACCCCCTAAGCGTGGCCGTCTGGATTTCGTAGGAACTGGGCCTCGTCACAGATTACAGCCTGCCACTTAAGAAATCCGGGGCTGAAGTTGCCTTCATTTCAAGGCGTTTGACAATGCGGATTTTGCGTGAGCCACTCTGCTTGTGACCCGACCCGTACCTTCATCAGTGCTGGCACGGAGACTGTACAACAGGTTAGCACGGCGCAGTATGGAGAGGATAACTAATAGCAATTTTTATGTACTTAAACGTGCCTCAATAGTGACCATATGCAAAAGACCACTTACCCAGATTTATCAACAGGGCTGGCTATTGGCGGGGTCCAACAACTCTGTCGGTTCTACAACCTCATCATCGTCGAATCCCTCGGCCGACGCCAAATCATTTGCGCCAGTTTTTTATAAAAAATTACTTGGGCAACAACGTAGGAGATCGTTATAAGGTATGTAAAGGTTTTCCCAGTGCCGACCTCATTCGTGATGATCCAGCCTGGTAGGCATAGCAGAATTTTACGGAATACACTAACGAAAAAGGTTCTACATTTTTTGCGTAATTTAGAGAAAGTGGTAAGGTGAAGAAGGGGAAAAGCAGGGAAGGGAAAGAAATCGAGGTTTAACCTATCTATACTACCTACTCATGTAAGTAGGTGGGTCCTCTAAAAGTGAGGCTTGAGCTTTATTCAACGTTCCTTCTTTCCTTGAGCCGCTGCTACCATATCAAGGGGGCTTTTCTGGACTTGTACATGCAGTGTCTGATTTGTATCAGTAAGGAGACGGCGCAAACGAGCCATCTAAAGACAGAAGGTAATGCTTCTCCCAGCTGTCGGGAGGCTGTCATGTAGTGGGGTTTTGACACAGTGCGTACTGGAATGTACTGTACATATGGGGGATCCACTAGTGTGAACCTACCCTTGTAGCTCTCGGCACACCGTACTGGCTGCCACACTGCCAAGACAGGGGGCATGACCACTGTGACTGTCGTGGCCATCAAGGTTGGACTGCTGGCTTTTGAGGCGCCTTGCGTCGTCTCCTCCCTCAACAGTATAAACAAACATAGTTCCTCATTTTATACTGCATTAGGGATTTCCGTTCCACATTTTGCTTGGGGTTGCTGAATCGTCCTGGTAGGTATTCATTCCAGCTGGCGACAATGCAAACCGGGGCTGCCCTGAATTGACCCCACGAGGCCGCCCTCCTCCCGCTTCCCCTCTCTCGACTCCCCCCATCGTCTTTCATCCAGCCGCTTCTCGACCTTCCCACCTTTGATTCCTAACCACCAGGCCGCGCCCGCCGCCCCAATGTCGCGTGCCAGGCCATCCGCTGGCGAAGATGCCTCCGCAGCATCGATGACGCCCCTCCTGCAGTCAGACACGGCCTCGACGCTTGGCCCGGCCAGCTCGTCCGCCTCCTCCTTCCGATCCCTCTCCCCGAGCCGCGGCGAGCGCCCCAGTCAGAAGCAGCGAGCCGTAGCTGCTGCGCGCCAACTCTCCTTCGCATCAGCCGTGCTGTCATCACTATGCGCCGGCTCTGTCACCGTCTTCAGCATGTACGGCCACATCTTCCAGGAGCGGCTTCACTATAGCCAGTTCCAGGTCAACGGCCTGGCTAGCGCCGCTTCGATTGCCATGTACATCCCCGTCCCGTTCCTGGGGTACCTCTGCGATCGCGTCGGGCCCGCGCCGCTCTCGCTGCTCTCGGCCGTCTTCTTCAGCGCCGGCTACGGGTTGGCCGGCGGGCTCTACAAGCGGGCGACGTCCGAGGCTTTGGGTGGCGGGCTAGCCGAGCAGCGCAGCTCCATGGCGTTTGCGGCCATGATTGTCGCCTTTGTGTTTATTGGCATCGGGACATGTTCCATGTATTTGAGCGCCGTGGCGACATGTGCAAAAAACTTTGGGAAGGGCAAACACCGCGGGCTGGCTCTCGCCGTTCCCATCGCGGCGTTTGGGCTAAGCGGCATGTGGCTAAGCCAAGTCGGCAGCCGTGTGCTGTGTGAGAGATTGGCCGACGATAGCAATGGCGACGTGGATGTGTTCCGCTTCTTCTTATTTCTCGCCATCCTGCTGTTCGTAGTAGGCCTACTCGGCACCTTCGGGCTGAGGATCGTCGATGAACGGGATTTGATCGACGAGGCAGTCGAGGAGCTGGAGCGTAGCGGGATTTTGGATGGGAGCGGCCTGTTCGGTTCAAGCAGGACTGAGCGGGGTTATGGTGCCATCGAACAGGTGGACCCCATTGACGATGAAGATGCTGGAATTCTCGACTCGTTGAAGGACCCCGAGGAGGATGAGGAGGCTCGCCTCAAGAAACAATGGGTTCTCAACGCGGAGACGCGGAGGTTCTTAACCGACCACACAATGTGGTGCTTCGCTCTCGGCTTCTTCTTCATGATCGGGCCAGGCGAGGCATTTATCAACAACCTAGGCACGGTGATCAAGACGCTCTATCCGCCAACATTGCACTACATCGGGAAGCCGACATCCGCCGCGACTCACGTGTCCATCGTGGGTATCACAAGCACTGTCGTGCGACTGCTCACAGGCACATTGACGGACCTTCTCGCGCCAAGCCCTCAGGCGCGTCACATCCAGATTACGTCCTCAGTCCCGATGCTGCAGAGGATGCAGTTCTCGGTATCACGGATTGCTTTCTTGCTGTTCTTTGCTGTTATACTGTCACTAGGCCTGGCTAGCCTCGCCTCGGGGCTGATCCAGAACCACGGCGAGCGTTTCTGGATCGTTTCTGGGCTAATTGGCGCAGGCTACGGCGCTGTGTTCAGTCTCACCCCAATCATCATTACCGTGATATGGGGAGTTGAGAACTTTGCAACAAACTGGGGCATCGTAGCCATGTTCCCAGCATTGGGGGCAACTATGTGGGGTCTCATCTATTCGGCCGTGTACCAGGCTGGAGCAAAGAGGTCAGGTCCTCAGGGCGGTGGTGGTGATGAGCAGGATATTTTCTGCTATGGTGTTAGCTGCTATGCGCCCACCTTCTGGGCTATGGCGGTGAGTGTATGGATCGCTTGCGGCTTGGTGTTGTGGGCGTGGAAGGGCAAGAACGGTTGGGCTCAAAGAGGTGTTGTTGTCTGAATACCTACCGACGTGCAAGGTAAGGAAGGTATGTATATAAAACTGCTTGTATGGGTACTAGCTCTCATAAATCTTGTATATGCTGGTTTCTGTGTACTGTACCTAGATAGAGGATCGCTATTTAGAACAAATGTCGGCACGCCCAGCCCCTGGATAGGAGGCATGGAGGGAGCTGCCAGGCACAGTATGAAATCCAAATCAAAGCACTGTATAAATTCTTCATCACAGTCCCCGATGCAGGAACGCACCACTTGCATCTATGCATGCATAAAGAACATGACCACATTATCAGAGACCAAGATTATCAACAGAAGAAAAGAAAAAAAATCGCCACATATCTCGCTCATAATCGAGGGATGAGATGGCAGCAAATTCCACCCCCTCCCAATTACAGGGCATTGCCGCCAGGGCTGGAAAAGCCAAGGCCCAAGATGACCAAGTCATGGCGGTGCGCAAACATCCATCCATCTACAGACAACTACATCCATCTTCCGCACCGCACAAGAGAGAACCGTCGAAACTGATGCTGGATTGTTCTAGACAAACAACAGCAGCATCGTGTCCAAGCGCAGCGTCGAGAAGCTGTACTACCCGGACGAGCCGCACTTTTTCCGCTTCTTCGTCAAAAAGTTCCAGCGCCGCAGCCCCTTGATCAACAGGGGCTACCACCTACGCCTGCACGTCATTGACGTCCTGGTGCGCAGGTTCTTGCAGAATAATCTCTCGGCTGGAAAGACGAAAAAAGTTGTGGTGAATTTGGGCTGTGGAAGGTGAGAGAGACGTCTTTTTCTCCCTGCCCTATATTATTTCTCCTTCCCCCCCCCTTTTTTTCCCCCCCCTCTGCCGCGCCCCGCCCGTTGGAAGAAGAAGAAGAAGAAGAAGAAGATGAGTTGCTTATCTCTACTCACCCCCCCTTTTTTTCCCCGGTCATTAGTGATGTACTCCCGTGGCAATGTCTAGCCCGCTATCCCGAGCATTCGCGCCCCGGTGACGTCAAGTTTGTTGATGTCGACTTTCCCGACTTGATCGAGAGGAAGCGGCAAACTGTGTTGAGCACGCCCGAGCTACTGGGTGTGCTCACTGGCGTTCAACCCGGGCCTCAGAGGAGGAGGCAGGAGAAGACGACAAAGGATGATGATGAGGATGGTAGTGGTGGTGGTGGCGACGACGACGACGACGGTGATGAGGGCGGCGGCGCTGGTTCGAAGCCGTCGGCGCCTGTCGTCTTTGAGAGTGATCAGTATGTCCAGATCGGCTGCGATCTCCGCCAGCTGGACACGTTGCAAAAGGCTCTGACCAGCGTCGTCGGGGACGTGGCGGGCTGTGAGTTTCTGTTTGTGGCAGAGGTGTCGATTACGTACATGGAGACAGAGGGTGCGGATGAAGTGATACGGTGGGCGGCTTCGCTTGGGGATTGTGAGTTCTTTCCTTCTTCGTCTTCTCTCACGGGATCCTTGGTAGATGATGAAAATGGGTGTGGTGTGTATAAGCTAACAAGTCAAAGCCGAGTTTGTTCTCCTCGAGCAGATCCTGCCAGACGGAGACAAGCACCCATTCGCCGCCACCATGCTCAATCACTTCCAAAAGCTCAATACGCAGCTAAAGTCGGTCCATACCTACCCTACCGTGGATGACCAGCGGCAGCGTTTTTCTTCCAGGGGGTGGAGTGCTTCTGTCAACGTATGGACACTCTGGCAAGCCTGGGCCGACGAGACGTTCCTGTCGGCAGAAGATCGCCGTAAGCTTGACGAGGTAGAAGAATTTGACGAGTGGGAGGAGTTTGCCCTCTTCGCCAGCCACTACTGTCTTGTTCATGCAAAGACAGTGGCCGGCGGGTGTGGGGCCCAAGTCATAACAACTACTACCGCCCCGTCAGCACCGCCCAGCAGCATATCCGTTCCCATAGAGCCCATTCATCTTCAGTTCGACGAGTGTCCAGGCCAGCGGGGACAGCGGCGGTTCGGTGCAGCAATGCAACTATCTCCCGCCGACGGTAGCTGCGTCGTGGTAAACGTAATGGGCCTGGGGACCAAAAGTCGCCTACAGTCGTGCGACGTCTACAGCCAGGCGGCCGGCCCCGAGAAGGAAGGGGGCGGGGCGGCTCAAGAACTTGTGTTCTGCCAAGGCGGGCCGGCCACCAGGATGTGCCACTCCCTGACACATCTCGGGGGCTGCTATGGTTTCCTGCTCGCAGGGGGGCGGGGCTCACCATCCAAGGCCCTGAAGGACTGCTGGCTGTTTGATGACGTCGCCGAGGGGAATGGCTGGAAACGAACACACGACCTTCCAACTCCCCTATTCAGGCACTCTGTCACGGGACTCGGTGACTCTGGTCTAGCGTTGCTTCTGGGTGGCAGAGGGCCAGCTACTACATTCCAAGGCTGCTGCTGCCTTTTATACCATCTTCAGCTGGGCTGGATAGCCTGCGAAATCGTTGGTGCCGACAGACCAGCCGCAGTGTATGGGGCGGTGCTTTGCTCCTGGGGTTCCGGGACCCGCTTCAGCGGCGTATACGCGGGGGGACTGCAAGACGGCATCATCGTCATTGGTAATATCATACTGTGGGAGCTGAATGTTTCCGATATCAAGGTTTGTTGCCCGCCCCTCTCTGTCGTCCCGTTATGTCTAAATATAATCTAACATCGCTCGAGAAACCCACGATACAATACACAAAGCTCAAAGTATCCGGTGGTCTCGATGAGGAACGGCTCCTGGCGCGATTTGGCGCCACTTGTCTCCAGACTGGCTCTGCAGGTAACTTTGTGGTGTTCGGCGGTGTTACCGGCGACCATTTACTGGATCACCAAGACGAGATTTTGGCGTGCTCGGTTGCAAAAGGGGAGTTGAGAATTGTTCGCCGGCTGGTGGACCAAGACATCCTCAACGGAAATGTGCCGCGCCCCTTGCTCGTCGGGAACTCGACCGCATCTGTACCGCCTGACGGCTGCATCGTCATTGTGGGAGGCGGCGCAACATGCTTCTCCATGGGCACCTTTTGGAATAAGGGTGTCTACAGCCTCCAGCTTGCAACATCGACAGCGGAGAGTCTGACGAAGTCTCATTGGATGCACGAAAAAACAATCGACATCATTCCAGGCGAGCGAAACAATCCCTCGATTCAAGTTGTCAAATCCGAAATGGGAAGCCCAGTCCTCCAAACTAAGCTCATTAACCGTCTCAAGCTCGAAACCCAACAAGACTTTGCCAAAGTGCTGCGTGAGGGTAGGCCGGTCGTCCTAGAGGGTCTGGATCTGGGCAGTTGTGTCTCGTCCTGGAAACTTGAGTATCTAGTTGATAAGGTTGGACAATATCGCAAGGTAAATAAAATATATCTACCCGTAGAGATGGGCGAATCAATGCTGACAACAAGGCAGGTCGTCGTGCATGAATCGGCAACCGAGGCCATGGACTTTAACGCCAAGAACTTCCGTTACGTGACGACTGAGTTTGGTGATTTTGCTCGACGGGTCGAGAGGGGAGATCGGCTGTACCTTCGGGCGCTCTCGCACGAGAAGCCGACAGAGAAGCCAGCAGTTTTGTCTGACGACTTTCCCAATCTGGCCCCGGACTTTGTGCTGCCGCCTCAGCTATCTCTCGTCGCCGAGAGCCTCTTCAGCTCCGTGCTGCGGGTGTCTGGGCCTGTCAACATGTGGCTGCACTACGATGTAGGTCGTGTACAGTGACTATCTATCTTTTGACGTGTGTGTGTGTGTTGACGAAGCATGCATAGGTCATGGCGAACATTTACTGCCAAATCGGCGGTTCAAAACGCCTCATCCTCTTCCCTCCCGCAGACGTCGAGAACCTCTCCTTTGCGCCTGGCGCTTCGAGCTCCAGTATTGACGTCTTCGCTTCTCTGGCGTCGTCCGGGCCATCACTCGCTCAAACACATCCGCACGAGGCCATCCTCTCACCGGGAGACGTCCTGTTCCTGCCCCCGCTGTGGTTACACACTGCCATGCCGACTTCAGATAGCAGTATTGCGGTCAACGTTTTCTTCAAGGATCTCGACAGCGCCTCTTACGCGGCTGGCCGAGACGTCTATGGCAACCGTGACCTGGCGGCGTACGAGAAGGGTCGCCAGGACGTCGCCCGCATCGCCAACAGCTTCCAGAAGCTCCCGGAAGAGGCGAGGAAGTTTTATCTGTTGCGGCTGGCTGATGAGCTGCGCCGGAAGTCGTCACAGGCGTGAAGCGTGGTGTCCCCTCAACAGGACAGGGGATAGGGGATAGGGGGCAGTCAACAAGGGTTAGGGTTAAGACGAATGGGAGTCGGACAGGACTCCGTTCATCAGGGTTAGGGCCAAGGCACACGAGAGCTCAGTGAGAACAGTCGAGGCGATTGCGCTACCTGCCCCCAGCTGTTTGAGCCTTGAAATTCAGACAATTTGAGGCTCACATTGTGATCCTGTATAAAATTTTGAAAATAATAAAATCATTGTTTTTCAAGCTGTGTCACCACACTTGCTGTTATGCAATGTCTTGGCAGCCTTCTTTGTCAGCGAGATCTTTGCGAGATCCTGCCCTGGCGATCACTGGCCGACAGCCAATTGCACCACCGCGAGTCAGCCCAGCACATGCGGCAATGCGCCAACCTGACAGGCCCGCAAGCTGCTACCAACCAACATGCATGCTTGCCCCCCAAATAGCAACAGAAAACAAAGTATCTTTTGCTCCGTTCAGCCGGGCGAATTCCAGCCTCGACAAGCCATCTGGCGTCACCTCCTTTCTCTTTCGCGTGAAGTAGTTTGTCAATACCAAATAAACATCATTCAGAACACCTATTGTATACTTATTTTTTGTTTGAGGCTTATCGCAAAATTTTCATCCAATTTTATTCAGTACATCAACAACCTTGAGAACCTTCACGCATATTTATCTGTGGCCCGTGCCTTTGATCCATCATCCAGCCCAGCCCCATACTTAACCGGGATTTACCGGCAACATTTTTTTTTGTCGTTTTCCCCCGAGAGCCACCTTGCTAGGGACCACTTTTTTCGCAAAAAGGGCTCATCAAACAATACCCGAACCTTCCCATCTTCAATTGACTCTCTTTTTTTCTCTCCTTTTCGAGAGTCAAAGCCGTCACCACTCCACTCAATCCTTTTCGTTTGCTTCCCACCCACACACCCACACACACACACACACACACTTCCGAAATGGCCAGCACAACAACGTCCACCGGCTCGACCAAGGTCGATGCCGTCGTCCAGAAGGCGGCTGCTGCCGTGCCCGGCCAGCTCAGCGGTTTCTCGCTCTACTCCAGATTCGCCCTTGCTGGCGCCATCTGCTGCTCCGTCACCCACGGTGCCCTCACACCCGTCGATGTGTACGTTCCGTTTTTCGCTATCGGTCGTGTTTTCCCTCGCGCGCGCAACGTCCACGTTGGAAATGCGGGCTGAAGATGGATCGACCGTGGCTAATAATTTTCGTGATGCAGCGTCAAGACCCGTATCCAGCTCGACCCTGCTACCTACAACCGGGGCCTGATTGGTGGCTTCAAGCAGGTCATCAAGGCTGAGGGCGCCGGCGCGCTGCTGACTGGCTTCGGACCTACCGCTGCCGGTTACTTCCTCCAGGGATCGCTCAAGTTCGGAGGATATGAGTTCTTCAAGCAGCAGTTCATCACGTATGCTGGCTACGAGAACGCCTCCAACTACCGCACTGGTGTCTATCTCGCCTCGTCCGCCGCCGCCGAGTTCTTCGCCGACATTGCGCTCTGCCCCCTCGAGGCCACCCGTATCCGTCTCGTGTCTGAGCCCACCTACGCCAACGGCCTGATCGGTGGCTTCACCAAGATGTTCCGCCAGGAAGGCCTCGGCGCCTTCTACGCCGGATTCGGGCCCATCCTCTTCAAGCAGTAAGCCCCCCCCCCCCCCCACCGTTGGCTCCCAAAACCCGTGTGTCTCAAGTGCTCACAAACTTTTTCTTTTTGTAGAATCCCATACACCATGTCCAAGTTCGTCGTCTTCGAGAAGGTTTCCGAGTCCGTCTTCAGCATCTTCCCCAAGAAGGATCTGTCCAACAGCATGCAGACTGTTGCCAACCTTGGTTCCGGTCTGATCGCCGGTTTCGCCGCTGCCATCGTCTCCCAGCCGGCCGACACCATGCTCAGCAAGATCAACAAGACCAAGGGCGCGCCCGGCGAGGGCACCATGACCCGCCTGATCAAGATTGGCCGCGAGCTCGGCATCCGCGGCTCGTACACCGGCATCGGCGCTCGTCTGTTCATGGTCGGAACTTTGACTGCCGGCCAGTTCGCCATCTATGGTAAGATGAAAACCCAACACCTTCTGATGCCTCAAAGCTAACCCGAGGGACGCAGGCGACTTGAAACGGGTGTTTGGAGCCACCGGAGGTGTGGAGATCGCGAAGTAAATGCATCGGGGTGTCGTGAGTTGAGGGGGGTGGGAGGTAATGACGATCAGGGCGTTGCCGCTGTGATGCGACGAATTCTGGAGCTCCCTTTTTGGCTTGCTCACCATATAAAAGCGAGCGCGGGGACGTCCCGAGCATTGGGAGCATTAGACCCAAATCTCGGGGGTTGGATGGCCACCGGGATATTTCCAATGTGTGTGTGTTTGTTCTAACTCTTTGGGTGGGATATGGTCTTGTTTTTTTATTGTCTCGGCGAAATGCTTCCATATAGAGCATAGAGCACTTGGGCAAAAGCGCATCCTGCCAGAGGGTTGGCTGTATAATAGTCCAAATTTACCCCTTATAGAGTTCCCTTATCTTTTAAGAATTTTTGCATGGCCAGTAACAGGATCCCTGTGATCTTTTTTTAAGATATGCGCGGAGGCTTGGGCCAAAAGAAAGGGTCACCTCCCCTCTGCACTGCAGGCCTGAACTTGCATTGTAGACTCGTCAGCTGCCTAGTGAATATTCCTCATTAACCAGTGCAGTGTAGAATATTGGGGCGTTCGAGGTTTCTCGCCATGCATTATTAGGCGCCTAATTTGAAGGGCCCCGATATGAGCATTTAGGGCTTCTCATCATGCGTTGAACGGCGGTCCCTTTAGTATGAACGCTGATGAGCCAAGCCGAGCTGCCATGTTTCGATACTTGATAGACGCCTCGTTGGTTCTCGATTTAGTAGCGTTAATTTAATTTATATTAAGGTGTGCGACAAGCGGTGGAATATGTTATGTTTAGAACGCCAACTACACTGATGGTGGGGATAATGGGGGCCCTATAAGAGCTAGAACCCACTAGAAATCCACTAAAGGGCAATTCTATAAGGCCTAAAAGGCCCTAGAATTAGAACCCTTTTTGCGCGTTCTGATTGGCTGCAAGTGTACAAGTGTGCAAGTCTTGGCATTTCTGCAAGGCTTCCATTATGGTCCCTCTGCAAGAGGCTTATGTGCCGCATATCGGTGGGCACATTTTCATCACCGGTCCTACATACAAGGAGAAAACCAACCATCAAGATCCAATAGCCCTTTTGGAACCTATATAAGCCTTGCCCAGTCAATCAACTCAATCTAGAAATTCTCGCTCTTCCCCTTGACCATTATTACCTAAGCGTGCCCTTGGAACCACATTTCACTCACCCTCCACCAGCCCTCTCTTCCTTGGGGGAAATCACAGCAATGGAAACCACTTTGGCAACCCAGTTTCGCGCCTTTGGTTCAGATGTGCTATTGCGAAGAGCGAACCTTCGAAATCTAGTTTCTTGTCTGACGTCCCACGAGGTACGAGACCTCGTCGAGCAGCTGTCAGCCATCGATCTCCGCACAGACATCATATCGCGTCTTCCGGTTGAGTTGCGCGTCTGCGTGGCCCGCTACATCAACGGGGCTGATATCTTCAGTTTCCTGAACGTATCGACCCAGTGGCGGCAGATGTGGCTTCAAGAGGACATTCTGAGCCTTCTGTCTAACCGATGGACCCCTCGACTCCGCAAGTACACCCAAATGAAGCAGCAGCTCACATGCGAAGAGCAGGATTGGCCCGCCATCTTCTCCGACGCTGCACGAAGACTCCGAATCAGATCGCAGGGCAGGTTCCGGTCTATTTCCTTGCATACTTTCCTAGACAGGAGGGACGAGTACCCCGACAAGCTCTTCATGCTCGACCCTGAATACCATGCAGTGAAGGGGGGTGGTGGGAGTGGTGGCGGCGGCCAAGATGGCTGGTCAGGGATTATTCAGAACCCGCCCCGTGTCAGCGGCGCCAACTTCCAACCTCTGAAAGTTTATTACTACAATGGCAAACTCGCCTGGATGCCTCCGTACTCGGCACCCAACGGCAACTTGATTATCGTCGATGAATTCAGAACCGAACTGCGGAGGGTGTACTCTGTTCCCGATTTGGTTCTTCACTCGCCGCATCTATCACTAATCGGAATCGGAGATAAATTAGTAGTGGCCCAATCGTCCAGGACACTGTAAGCTCCCTCCCTCCCTACTTAGGTATTGTACATACCGTTTCTCTTCGCCACCCCCCCTCCCCCCCCCCCCACGACTAACTAATGATGGCCTTGGTGGTGGTGGTGGTGGTCAGGTATGCTTGGCATTTGGAGACACATCAAGTCCAATCGACGACACTGCCAAGTATCACACGGAATACACAGACAGGGGGCAGTCATGTCTACACCTTCGCCCCTAACGTCTTGCAGATTTATATGTGGGCGTTTGGTGGTCCTCTTCGCATTCTGGACATGTCACAGTTGCAGGCGGAGTTGAACCGCATCTATGGACGGCCGTTTGACCATCAGCAATACTCCAACGCTCTCCAGTGGCAAAGGATCGGTGTCTTGTTTCACCCCCTTGTTGATTCCACCGTCTTTTTTGTCGTCAACGTGACTGAAACCACAGTGGCGATATTCGAGTACAACAACGGAGCCTACGTAGGCTTCTTCTTCTTTCGCTCAACCGCACTCGAACCCAACCAGCAGCCACCGCGCGTGGGACCTCTCAAATGGCAGCATCCCCAAATTGGCTCGTGTGGGCTTTATCGGGTTTTCGCCATAGGTCCCAGTCACCGGACGGCTTTGGGTAATCGGTGGTCCATTGCTTCCATTTTGTGTTTTGATGTATTGACTCGTTCATTCTCGACTCAAGCCTACTACGCTCCGAGCGCTAATACGGAATACATGCCTTCGCTGCACACCCCATCGGTGTGGAACAGCCAGCTAATAAGATGGGGTGGACCAAAAGGCTCTGCTTTTGCCTTCCCTAACCTTGTGGTCGTAGAAGAGGAAACCACGGGCGCCGAATTGAAGCTCGAGTCTGACATTCCCATTTATTCGGCCGAGGAGCACCGGCTAGGACCAGCCAGAGTCATGCGTCGTAGGGTGACTACAGAGAGTGACTACGAGGTTGACTATTTCGACAACGAGAGGCCAGCAAGCGGCGGTGCAAAGCCAGTATGGATAGCAGCGACCACGGGTTCAGTTGACGACGAGTGGACCTCTAAGCATACAGCGCGATATTGTCTCGAAGTCCCATTCGAAAACCTAGAGGATGACGGCTTCTTCGATCGAGAGCTATACGCGGACGATGAGTTCATCATCTTGCGCCAGGGGAATAGCTACGTAGTTTGGAGTTTCTATACTGACATGGCAATAATGTAAAAGTAAAGCAGATAGGTAAATACCTAGGTAGTTGACACATCCAAGCCTTAAGTTTTCAATATCACAGTACAACAACACTCTAGCTACCTAGGTTTGAGGCTCTTTATCTCTACTATCTCTCTCTATGCAGACTTTCCGGATTTTTCTTTCAACCACTTGAACCCTTGCCTGATCTCGTGCCCGACCTTTTCGTGGTTCTCTCTTGCGCGTTCCAGCCCACCTCTTCGAAGGCCGCCCGGTAAGCATAACCTAGGTACACACACACACACAGCTTTTGTCAGCTCACTTTCCCCCCCCCCTTTCGCATCTCAGGCTTGCATCGGTCGGGGATGGATTGCAGTTTAATTAGGTTAGGAGGGAGGGCAGAAAAAAGAAAATATTTGCACACGTACCACATCAGCAAGATAAAGACCAAAATAGCCAGCACAATCGGCTGCAAGACAACGACGCCCTTGCTCTCGGCGATGGCCCCGACGGCAAAGGGCACCAAGGCGGCGCCACCGCCGCCAAAGGCGCACGCGAACCCGATGGCCGAGACATGGTAGTCGCTGGGCAGCAGCTTGGTGGCCGAGACGATGGCCGCGGGGAAAAGCGGGCCCAGAAAGAAGCCGAGGAAGGTGACCAACACGACCGAGGCCGAGAAGTCGGGCACCAGCCAGTAGAGCAGCTGCAGCACGATGCACAGCGCCAAGTACCCCGTGATAGCGAGCTTCTCGCCGATGCGGCCCGTGATGAAGCCGAGGATGACGCGGCCCACGGTCAGCCCGAGCCAGAAGAAGGTCACGCTCAGCCCGGCGATGAAGGGCTCCGCGCTGCGCACTTTGAGCATAAACGTGACAATCCAGCCGCCGAGCGAGACTTCGGCGCCCACGTAGCCGAGCAAAAAGAGCGCCAGCAGCCAGGTCAGCGGCTTGCGCAGCACGTGCCGTGTGGTTGTTCGCTCACCGCCGGTGTTGCTGCTCTGGTGGGTTTCGCGATACACTTTGGCCGAGGCGCCCCAGAAGGATGTGATGAGCATGAGCATGCCAACACTATATGGAGGGGGGGCTGTCAGTTGTTTTCCTCTCTATCTCTGTCTCTGTATCTTTCTCTTTTGGATCCAGAGGGAGGGTATTATATTATCAGGCGCAATATTTGGATCGAAAACAGGTCCAGGTTTAGGCACTTGAGAAACCTGATGACGGCCCGAAAAAAAAGAAGAAAAAAAAGAAAGGAGAACCTCGTCAGAGACAAAAACATACACATCAACACCAACTTGGACGTAGTAGTACGCATACCAATCCAGACCGCCCTTGGTGATCATGGCCGTCGCAATCAGAGGCCCAATCGTGGCCCCCAACCCGTATGCGCCGTGGATGATGCCCAGCAGCTCGTTGGCATGGGCCATGTTGCCCACCCAGGCGTTCCAGGCGCTGTCCTCGAGCCCGTTCCCGAAGCCGACGAACAGCATCGCCACCGGCAGCACCGCATACGGCGGGTGGCACACCAGCGCCATCAACCCGCTGAGCCGGAACACAGCGGCCGCGATGGCGACGCCACGCTGGCCAGAGTAGTGGTGCACCATGCTGTTGACCAAGGAGGCGATGAGGTATCCCAAGAAGGGGGCCAAGAAGACGAGGGAGACTATGGTGTAGGTGATGTTGTAGTAAGTCCCGATCTGAGGGTTTGGTCGGATAGGTTAGGTGGTTAGCACACCACACCCCCTTGTGACGCTAGGTTCTGACATGGATAAGATAACGTGTGAAGTCCAGAAAAAAATCTCATACATAAGGAACTAAGGCCTGTAATAAGAGTTAGCAATGTACGTCTTTCTGTCATGATGTTTGGGGGGGGGGGTGATTGGGTGGCATACTCCGACCGCGCCATCGCTCATGCCCTTGAGAATGAATGAGTTGGTGGTGGCTACGAAACGGTAGATGATGGTCGGCGACTCGTTCCAGCGCTGGAGGTTCACACCCGGCCGAGTGGAGGGAGGAGATGAGACGGCTGCTTCTTCGTCGGTGCCGGCGGTGGTGCTGTTAGTCCCTCCTTCGGCTACAGTAAGCTTCAGCTTCTCAGATGCTCGGTCCGGCTCCAGCCTGGTGGGTGTTGTTGTTTGGACGGGAGATGCCATGACTGGGCCGTATTCACTTCGTTCTCTCGCGATGGGTGGCTGGTTGGGGCTTTTGTTTTGTTTGTTGTGTCAGGTTGTGAACTGAATGGGACATTAAATGCCAAGGTACGAGTGTATAGGTAGGGAAGAGGCAAAGTGAGAACAATGACACTATCCAAACAAACACAAGAGGGGGGAAAAGAGAAGAAAAGGAAGATGGCTCCCTCTTAATACATGTGTGTGTGAATATATGTTATCTGTACGGTCTTCTGGCGTCTGCTACTCTCAACTGTATTGTATGCCCTTCTTCTTCTCCAGGGGGGCGGCTCCTTTTGCCTTCCTTGCTAGTCGCATGTGCAATGCTTGGCTACTTACTTATCTAAGGCAGTCTACACCGCATCGCATGGAGCCATGGACCTATTTGCAACGGATTGGGTAATTATCGAGAACAATGAGCCGAAGATGAGGCGGAGGATGGGGGTGGGGGGAGGGGACGGCGGCGAGATGAATTTGATGTTCCTAGAGTGCCTAGGTAGGTAGGTAGGTACGGATAGGTAGTTGTCACTTGGCGGCTTTTTGTTTTGTGTTTTTTTACTTTTTTTTTTTCTTTCTCGATCCATCCATCCCAGCACTTCCCCGTCCATTCATCATCCGAGCATGCTTTTCTTGCAGCCGGCAAAACCGTCGGCCGCCACGATACTCGCCGGTTGGTCTAGGCCTAGAATAGTTCGAGATCCCACGGATAAAGCTCGGCCAAGGATAGTTGAAGGAAATGCATCGCGCGCGGAAGGGCGGAGCCGAGAAACGGTGTGAATGAGGTCACGCGCTGTTTAGTCTGCATCTTGGCGCATCAACGGTGTGTAGGTGGCACCCGATGTTCTGCCGCTGCGGCCCGTCTCAACCGCAACTGCCAATTCCAGCACATGTCTAGGTGCTCTTTCCGATCGGATAGACTCTGCTGCAGGACCGCAGCTCGTAACGTGGGCGTAGGCAGGTATCGCCTGCCATTGACTCCTTCCATTTCTTACAAATGGCAGATATGGTTCTGCCCCATGACTTCCAGGTTTTTTGCCATTGACACCCACACAGCCTTTTTGGTCCAATGATTTGGCGAGGTCAACATCCTTTCAACTGCATGAAGGAGTCGTTGCCGTTGTCGTTGTCGTCGTCATCTTGACTGCATCTCGCAACTTACAGGCACTGTGCATATCGTCAAGCGGCGGCAGCCTAATCCAAATCTGGCATCTCCGCCCCGGACATTAATGCTGCCGTGGACCTTTCGCCCTCCGCCCTCCGATGCCGCCGTCGCGAATGTTATTCACCGACCTTTTTCCGATTCGTTCCTGTTGGATCATACAGCTTGCTGGCTTGCTGTCACCAGTTCAGTCTCAGATGGATAGATACATTATCTCTTTTCTTTGGATGGTTTTCGGAAATTGAATCTGGTATCAGTCCGCTCTTCCTCCATTCCGTTTTATTCTTCTTTTTCATTGCGACCCACTCGGCCAGTATACCACTCCCGCGGGTTGACTGGCAGATGAGTACTACTTTGGGTCCCAAGCTGTCATTTCCGAGTGGAAATGAGCCCGCCGGAATCATGGCCATGTATTGAACCCGGACTCGTGATCTGAGGCCGTTGCTTTGGCTCGGACGAGAACTCCCTAGGTACGACATCGATTACAGCCAGCCAAGTACATTTAATCCACTCACAAGTCTGGCATTGAGCCAACGGTATCCATGTCTGGAGATGAACGACATTGATCCATAAAGGCCAAGCAAAGGTAAGGCGCCCCCTTAGCTTTATTTGACAACTAACTATTGTTCAGGTTCAAGTGATCATAAACCAACAGCCCATTCTCACAAACCCACCCCCTCACCAGACAAAAATAAGGGCAAAAAACGAGCCAAAAAAAACCATACAACACCAGGGATTCGCTGGTCGTCACCGACCCAACTACTAGTCTGGCGGTTACTAGTTTATCGATGGGAGAACGGGCGGGATCCCGAGCTTTCCAATGAGTCTTTTACTTTGGTGCAAAGTATGCCAAATATGGAAGCTCGGGAGCCCAGAAAATGGGATACAACGTCCAGAAAATGGGATGCAACTGAGGCCAGAAAGAGTGACCTAAGATCTTAATTTTCCCCCCGAAGTCATGTGACCTGTGAAAGGTTAGGGTAACCAAGTAACGAGGCAGCTAAACGGCAGCCTAGGAGCTGCCGTTGCGAAGACGCTGCTGAGGCATTCGCATAGATAATATGACTAAGCTTACACCCATTTCCTACGATTGGATGTAGCATGCCTATCAACTTTTGGGTTGGCGTCGTGAAGAGTTGCAGTTAGTGATTCCCCATAGGGGTTAGGGTTGTGTCATGTGACTGGCCACTTGTACGGTAAATAGCGGTCTTTTGAGACCGATAATAAACGGTCATTTGCCGTCATTAACTGGTTCGTTGTCTTCAAGTAACAACACTAGTTGCAGTGTTTTACTAGGCGCCACGGAAATACACAGGTTGGCAGGCAAGACCACATCCACCGGGGCCGCCTAACCCTGGCCGTTGGATAGAGGTTAATGCAGCAGCCGTATGCGACAGCTGCCATGATTCGGGTTATTCGACCGGATGAAGGTAAGTTTACCTAGAGGTATCCTCTGGTTAATAATCATAGACTAACAGAGGTATGATTAGGTTGGGTGAGACGATCTTGGATCAGCTTGTTGGTAGGACGGATAAAAACTCTATCATTCGATACTCAGGGGTTACAGCACAGCCGGAGGAGGCTGCTTCACAGTCGTTATCTATATATTCCTTAGACCAAAAACAACTTTATCCACCAAAACTATTGAGAATGTATTAGATATAGCCGTGTGACAATGTACGATGTTGCCAGCGTCTTTTAGGTCTCAGTCCCCCGGCCTTCCTCTTTATCCTCTTCACTTCCAGAGAGCACGTCCTCAAGGTCCTCGACACGCTTTCCTTCATCGTAAACGGGCGGGTTCAGGCTATCAGTAAAGTAAGGCCGTGGACCTTTGTCAACCCGCTGCAAATGCGAATACTCTTGAGCGACTCGTCCATCCAAAGCCGGGTTTCTCCTCAAGTGATAGATATTCCCAGCCGTGTAGATCGCATGAATGGGTTGATCGACACATTGTTCTACTTTATTGCGAACATCCTCCTTGCATCCTTTGAAAAACATATCGTAGCAGATAACAATGCGATTCTTGCGGCGCAGCGTTACGGCGTTTAGCTTCAAGTCTGCCGCCGCGTCGGCAGGTCTTTCTTCAGCTTCTATTTGAGCAATGTAAGCAAGCAGCGCATCCGTAAACTCTTTCACCAGGTTATGGGCCCAGGAAATGGCGACAGAAGAGTACCGAAACAACGGGGCGTATTGCGCATCGAACAAACATCGTAATGTACCGTTTGCCTTTAGTGCGGCATAGCTTTCGGGCGCAACTTCGAGCTGCATATTGTAGTCGGTGGAGATACTCGAGCAAAAGACGAGTGCTGTCGGTGACGCTACTGTCTCTTTCTTATTCACGTCGACGGGGCCGCGGCGGCGGCGTCGTTTGTCTCATAGTCGCCATGCGCCTTGGAAAAAGACGGGCTCTGCAGGGCGGTGGCGGCCGTGTCAGTGGGCATCTCTTGGCCGAGGAGCTGGTAACTTTTTTGGCAGATGCGGATGCCGTGCTACTTTCCAACGAAGAGCCGGTTGTGGAGTGTTGGCTGTCGACGTCCAATGCTCCCCGGGCATGGAATTCCAGGCCGTTGGTTACAGATTTTGGATGGGTTGTGTTAAATATTTGATGGCATTGCTGCTGGCACTCTACCTGTCTATCAATCCTGTCCGTCTTTCGAATCGTGTTTGGATCAAACATGTCCCCATCATATTTCCGGAAGAGTCACCGCGTTTCGCCGCGCACGGGATTCGTGTCCTGTCGTGGTCCGTCAGGAGTCGCTCTGGACGCACGGTTTCCCGGGCGTGAAGGCGCCGCTGGGAAAGGATCATGACTAGCATGATGAACTAGACCAAGGTAAACTCGAGGATCGTGCCGCAAAGGGAAACTTTGGATGGATGGGAGCGATCCCAGTGGAGAAACATATCGCTTTCTTCCTGAGCAATTGACGACAGCACCCATAACCCCAGACGTAATACTGTTTTGTGGTCTGGGCCAAGAATCTGTACTTCTTCCGGGGGGGGGGGGGGGGGGAGGACGAGGCTCAACTGAACATGGAACAGATCAGGCCGCTGCTTGAAGCACCCGGGGATTCTCGACGCGGTGAACGTTGGCCGTTCCTTTCAGCCTGCCAGCTGGAACCTTGTGACTCACAAATGCAGGATCACCGGCACTGGGTTGGATAGGGGACCGGCGGGCGGCGGCGCTTTTATTTACCTCCGGCTTTCCTTGAGCCATCCTGTTTGTTATTGTACTGCAGGCGGCCATGGAAGTTTGACCCTTGCCGTCCTATATCCTATCAAGATGCACACGCTATTGCAACTACCCTACTACACATGGATTGGGTCTGTCACGGGTCTCCTGCCACGCTCTGATCATACATTTGCCAGCCCAATACGTCCTCAAGTCCTTCTCATAGATCTACACGTCGCGCGTAGAGAAACGCAGACGATAAGACGTCTGCATCAGTGGAGAAACCTTGCATTCGACAATGTAGATGTCTCCATCGTTCTTCCATCTGGTGAACAATGCAGTGAAGACATCCCTCCAATGAGGGACGGTGAAGTCCCAAGTGTACCTGGCAAGCATCTCTCGTCCGAAGAAGGAATTCCGGAACGTGTCACCCTCCACTACAAGGCCCCCAGCTTCATATGTGATGAAGAGACTCTCCCATTTGTTGCCGTTGTGGTGCCGTACTCGTAGCTTTGTCCCCTGGATTTTTAAAGTTAGCATCGTCGAGTACAAGAAGCAAGGAAGCTAATCGTACATTGACCGAAGCCATTACTGCTTTTAGTATAGAGAGGCGAAGCACAGATCGAGGGCTTTAGTGATAAGCAGTGTTGAGATGGATGACCTGCGGGCGACGTCTTGCATGTAAGGGGCAACCGTGGGGGGAGGAGAGGTGGTGGCTCTCTTTTATGTCCAATGGTCCGCCAGAAACAACGGCATAAGGGCCCTTGATATCGCGCTGGAAGGGCCTAGAAAGCGTGCTACTAAATTAATATCTTTCCATTGGAGTAGCATCTCCCCCCCCCCCCCCCCCCAAACAAAAAAATTATTACGAAGCCGCATTAGTGTCGAACTGGCGAAATAAGTAATATCAAGATTTTATAGGGAAATTCTTGACAGAATTATTGAGATTCTCTTACCCTCCCGTAATCTATACTATCGACAGTAAGGGTACTACAAAGTCTAACCCTTAAGTTGTTCCTCCATAAGATGCGCCGTCCCTTATTGGATTTAGAAATAATCTTGTAAGTCCTTGCTCCCAAGGGCCATACTCTGAGAGCTTTGTATGGCAAATTTGTTTTGGAGAGCTATAACAAAACCCCTCAGCTACTGGTTGAGGAACCCTAGGTTAGGTACGTTGCGTAAGCTCTGTGAAAGCGTGGGGAGCCTGAACCCGGAATCCGCGCTTCACAGTCATGTACAAGGGGTGGAGTTATAGCAGGGCGAGCGTCAAAAGTTATCCCTGGCAATAGACTTGCTTGTCAGCCTATTGGTGTGGATGATGACCATTTCGTCTGCAGGTTCGCACGGAAGATGCAATGTCTTGCATCCAAGACAACCCACTGTACCAGAGGGCGAGAGGAAGGAGGCAGACGCTCCCTTTATGTCCAATGAGAGGAAAGTGAGCGTGGAGGCATCGCTTCCAAGGGACCCATATCAGGGGGTGACTGACGCCCGCTGTCTGAAATAAGCAATAATCCGCGAGGCAAGGGAGAAGAGGGATACGCCACCCGGGAAGCAGTGACATTCGAGGAGCGAAGAGAGAAGATGGCGGACATTCTTGTATGGAGAGGGGAGAATGACCCCTTTTGTGTCCAATGGTGCGCCGGAAATAATGTTGTTTGGTATCATCAGCCCGGAGAGGCATATCGGCAAAGACACTGTCAGGGGGTCACCATTTTTGACTGCCGCGTTCTGTCTTGGTCGAGGGCCGGAATCCGGGTTTCTTTGTGCAGCAGATTTTACCACTTCCTCAATTAGAAAAACCAAGGTCTCCTTCTTTGTTCTTTGCTTTGTTCATTTTCTCGTGTTTTTTCTGAATACTATTTTCTCACAAATGAATCGTGTTATCCATGTAAGACTTTAGGTGGTACATGCATAGAGCCGAGTTTTGCGGTACCTTCGGAAGTGTTCAAAAGCAAATGCTCTTCATAAATCCTGCGCGGTTTAAACATATACGACACCTTGCTCCCAGCTCGCGGCCGCCTCTTCGTCCATAGCCCACGGTAGGGGTGAGAAAGAAGAAATCTGGCCATAATGTGGGTTGAGTGGGATCGGTCGGGGAAGACAGGCAGGGGAAGAGTCTCCGAGAAGACCAGTGCTCCTCCTCTCCGTCTTTCAACGGTGTCCGAGAAAAGCGGCCGCCACACTGGCTCTGGTTTTGGATTTTTCGGCCCAGTCGAAGACCGCGTGCTGTCACCTAAAATAAAGGAAAGGGTTAGGGTTAATAAAAAGGGAAGCCCCACAAAAGCCCCACAAAAGAGCAAACAAGATCATGAGTTTTCCAATGAGCCTCGCTCTTTGGTGCAAAGTATGCTGAAGATGGAAGCTCGGGGAGCCCAGAAATGGGATGCAACTTTTTGGAAGCCAAAAGTAACGAATCAGAGCACATTGATCGGGGGTCCAAAAAGTGTGTATTGTGTGTTGTGCACGACCTCGAGAGGTGGTGCGCACGGGCCAATATGGCCTAATCACTAAGGGGCTTAGTTGTTTACATCCCCTGCTCCATGCAGGTGGTCCCGGCCACACCCGTATTCCGGTGCTCCCCGACGCTACTGTGGCGCTTCCAACAATTCTTGACTGGGATGGCCCTGGCTTGCCTGGCAACTGGCTCTCCAGTCTCTTCTATGCCGTTGTTGGGCGGTGCCTTTGCGTCTTCGAGATCGAGCCATGTTGAGGTCGAAGCGAACGGTTCGACGGAGTCTATAATGGCGGTACGGAAGCTCGTGTTTGGCCCCGAGGCGGAGACGAGGGAGAAAAGGGCATCCAAAAATACCATGAAAATTGTATAGTTATTCTGGGGTTGTATTACTATGTATAAGCCTCAAATTTGACGGCGACATGTGACGGCCGATGCCGTCAACATTACATAACTTACATCTAAGATTCCAAGTGCCGACTTGGGATCACGAATTTCGGCCAAAAGTGGGCAGAATTTTGTGGTGTGCGCAGAATTTTAGTGTCGAAAGTGGAGACTGACTTGACGTTTGCAAGGCACAGCTGCCCACTGATGCCCTGCCAGCCCCGCCCGGTCTTAGGAAGTGGCAAGTGGCATCAGTCAACATCACATCAGTGGCGAAAAGCTTTTAGTATAAAGCAATCATGCCTCCCAGGTCCTTCATTTCAGCAAAGATATTAAAAATATATAATACTAAACCATTCACAAATCAAAAGCAAACCAAATGAATGTTACTTGACCAGAGGAATGCCCTAGAACAAGCGTATTACTATGTGCTGCGACACATGTTGCCCGATAGTCAGCAGGAAGCCAGAGAATGCTCTTTCCATTTCGGGTAACCCATTCACCAGCCACGAAAAGCTTACCGCTGACTGGCTTTTCTTCACGAAAGGCATTTGAGATGTCTGGGTTTGAGACTATGCTGAGCAGCCCTCGATCTGTCTCCAGACACCGACCATTCCCGGAAAACGATAGATGCGCAAGAATGGTCTGCACGTCGAACGTCTGTTGCTGTGTACCGGTCGCCGCATTCCAGAGCCGGATTGTCCTATCCCATGAAGCCGACGCAAGCATCTTGCCGTCCGGCGAGAACGCTACTGCTGTAACGGGCTGGCTATGCCCCTCAAGCGTTTGCTGGTGCACGCCCCATCGGTCCCTGATACCTGCGGCCGATTTGATAAATGGAAGTCTTTGCTTCCAGTGCTGCTGTCTTATTTCGCTTAACGTTGGACTAAACACAAGCGCAGAGCCATATATCTGTAATGGAGCCCGCTCCATAATCGATCCATAACTGAGAATAAACTTTTTTGCATCCTTCAAGAATCTGACAACACTAGGGGCTGTATTCGGCTCTAGCTGATAAAAATTAGTAACTGTACGTTATTACGCCAGGATTAATTAACATACCTGGGCAGTATGAAGAAGCTTTCTTATCGACATTACACCATCTGAGAGTTTCCCCATGAGAGATAAAATCTCAAGCCAGTGGAGGAGGCGTTCTGTCAGAAACTCAAACACCTTCCCGCTATCTATCAGCTCTCTCGAGCACTCGGGGCCCTCGCCGTTCGGGAAGCAGAGATGGTCGGCCCAGAACACACAGGAGTATCGTAATGAAGCTAGCGGATCTGGATGGGGAGGCGTCATATCGTTTGGTTTGAAGCCGAAGTCGAGGTTATACATATTTTGCCTTAGCAGCGAGGACATCGCGTTAATTGAACGGTTGCCGATGTCCGCATGGCCTTGGGCAACTCCAGCTGGCTGAAGCTTAGACGCGAAGTTCTTCTCTAGGTATTCCTTTGCCGACTGGTGGATCGAACTGACAATTTCTCCAGTGATTGTAAGGAATGAGCCACATGCCTCGACAGCTGCTTTCGTAATATCGGGTCGCAATTCGGCGAGTACGGAGAGCTCGGATAGAGAGAGTGGGCGGAATGCGAGAGATGTCGCTACCAAGGCTTTTTTGCAATCTTGGGGAGGTATCATTTCCCCTCTGTCGATCCTCATCATCATATGATCATACAGATCGGTTAAGCCAGAAGGCATCTCTTTGATGTACTCAGCAGCGTAAGCCCCGTGCAGCTTGTGGAGGGCTTTGAATGTGAGGGCCACCCAAAGGAAGGTGTTTTCTACTCGCTGGTGAACTTCATGCGAAATCTTAGCCAGAACGATCTCGTCGTACCCTAGTCTGTTCCTGAGGCCTATGAGTTTGTGACGAATGTATGCGTTGACAGGTTCCGTCAGACGTTCAGTATCTAGTTCGACTAGACCCTCCGAAATCCTGAGCTCAGCGAGGTTGACTTCTGGGCGGCTGGAGAGCAGCCATTTTACCTTCGGCGACAAGAGTGAAGTCGCAATGAGACTGATAAGATCCGACTGCCCTTGAGCACACTCGTCAAGGGCATCGACGGCGAGGTACACGGGTGACAACCGAGGATCCTTCAACATGTTGAGAAACGCCTCCTGCAGAGCATAGAAGGCATTATTATCCGTAAAGAGAGCAGCGCCTGATTCTTTGTGTTTCTGAAGCAAATGCAATATAAGATATGGCTGCTGGAGAAGCAAGAGCCATATCAAAGACCGTAGAATGGCTGTAGCGTTGTTCAGGGCCGTATTTGTGCCTTGACAGAAGAAAAATGAAAGCTTCGGTGCTATAGAGTTGGCGGATGATACCGATCATGAGCATCGTTTTACCGGTGCCAGCATGTCCCTTGATCCAAAGCAATCGACGTGACGGGTAATCGGATCCAGTGTCATCCCAGTTGGTGAACGCTACGTATTCCGGAGTGCGAAGCATCCACTTGAAGGCGTCGTCGAGCAACTCATCCTTGCTCCTCTCTATCCGCTCCATATCGTGTTGCGGGTCAACAACACGGAGATCTCTGCGGCACACTGACTCGATACCCTCCCTATGGGCGTCCTTCTGTAACGATATGAAGTCCCGAATGTCCTGATGGATGTCGCCGAGCCGCTTCTCCATTTCCTTAGCACGGTCGACGAGCACGACCAGGAAAGTTTTCGTTAGCTCTTGGGAGTATTGAGCGGCGTCGTTCTGAACAGCGGCTTCCGCATCGGTGACGAGACCCAGATCGCCGTCCCAGTCATCCAAACTAAGCATGCCGCGGAGAAAGACGAGACCTTGGTTGCGATAGTACGAACAAACACTCTTCATCTGATACAGGAGAAGAGCTTTGTAGAGCTCGACAACCCTCCCTTCCAGCTGGTGCAGGACTGCTTGGAAGTCATTATCAGTAGCGATGTTATTCAGGAGATGTTGGGTTAAGGCGCAATACCAGTCCATTCTGGAGATAACGTGGGCGATACCGGCAAGGTTGGATCTTGTCGCTTGTGCAGGGTTCCGGAGAATCTGGGCGACTGTTAGCAGAGCTACGACACAGTTGAAGGGCGGTTGCTTACTTGCAGCCCAAGGCAAACACCGGCCCATGGAAGCGCAGCCGGCGCAGCTTGCGGCACGCTTTGGAGGACCCGGTCGACCATTGCTTTGGCGGACAGGATAAAATCGGCGACGTCGCCAACTCCGGTAGTTATCTTGGAGGCCTTGGATATCTTCTCCTGGCCATTTTGAACCAACTCTTTCATATGCTTTTGTCGCATGGTTGGATCCTTCAGCGTGGCCAAGAGGTCGGCTGTGGAGGGCTCACCGGTCTCGCCACCGAGAACTTTCTCCAGAGTTTTCAGGTACGACCCGACAAGCTCCGCGTCGTCCGTCTCAAGGCTGTCATACGCGGCGTTCCACAGTCTCTCGGACAGAGAGAGGGTAGGCGTCGGTTGTTCTGCGAATTCGGCCGCCGCTGGTTTATTTGTGGGCCCGACGGGCCGGACTGGGGGGGCAGGCGGTGATGCTGCTATTCCCGCATCTGTGCCCGGTGGGGTCGCCTGAGCGTCGGTGGCAGACGGGGAGGGAGGAATACATGACTGTGCCGTGATGATGTGAGACGTTTTCGATCCGTGTTCTGCATGTCCCTGCTCGGAGCATCTGATGTCTGCAGCAAAATGTCAGCTTCGAGAAGGCTTGCGATACGGCTGCGAACCTGCACGTACCGGCGGACTGAGCAGTAGATGGAGCCGATAAGGCTGCGCGACGACCACAGAGGAGCCCCTTGTACCACTTCCGCGGCTTCGGATTATCTTTCGCAGGCATGGCTTCGACGAGGATACTTGTCGGGAAAAAGAGGTGCTATCGCGACGGCAGCGACGACGTGAGGTCGATAGCAGCATTTCGCGCGGTTACCCAGGAGCGGAGCTAAAAACTGCGGTGTGGCTGGGTTGGTTAGCTGTCAATCGTCCATGATAGAGCAGTGGCGTTGCTGCTGGCGAATGGCGGCGAAGAACTGTCTTTTCGGTTACAGGGACAAACAGTGCCAGTTGTTTAAAGGCGACCGTGAATCCAGCCCACCGCGGATGTACCGTGAACATCAGCGACATGACGTTCTGGTCTAATTCTGCGCACAAAGGGCCGTGGCGGCGTGACGCGCCGAGGCCATCGTGCAAGCAGTCGCCAGAGTTTGTGTGCAGAACGGCTCCGCGATTCCTTGGATGGAGTGTTCAGGGAGTGTGGCATCCATTCTCCACTCCACTTCCCTAAGTTCCCTTTGGCTACGGATCCGTAGTTGAGGCGAAGACGTGTCGCACCCCGCACCACGCCATCGGCACTCCCAGTCCGGCGCGATCTTGGATCTGCCCCAGCTTGGTGCGGCGCCGGTACTCCTCTCCGTCTTCTAAGAAACGGCGTCCGAGAAAAGTGGCCGGCATATTCCGTTTTGGACTTTTCGGTCCGGATAGTGGTCTGTGCGCCCGCCTGGGAAAGGGTTAGGGTCATGAAAGCCCCCAAGGCCCCCAAAAAAAGGGAGCCCAACAAGTGCCCCACCAAAGCGGGTGCCAAAATAAAAGGCACTCATTACTTAGAGCTACTTATTCACGAGGCCAATTCTCTATATAAATAGAAGTATTTACTTTGTACTACCATTCAGTCATTTGACCATCCCCGACTAACACATCTTCCATCCTCCTTACCATAGAATTCATACCCATTAATCGTCCCCTGACTAATTCGTCTCCATCACTCTAAAACTAACTGCCTAATATCTGATCTAAGGTGAAGATTGTAGGAATATACTGTTATACAGACCTCCAACAATTCTCAATTTCGTATTTAGTCTGATCGAAAGTGGTGGAATTGTTAGTGCATCTGTTAGTGGTATGGCTTGCCAAGGCTTTTTGCAGTGCCTTTTTTTTTGTCAACCGCTTTGCCCACTTATGTGCAAACACGATCCGCAGTTTTCCAACACCTACAGACTGTATAGTCGTATGTGAAGGGATAGGGTGCTAACCTGACTCAAAGTCCGTGTCGGCTTGGACGCCCCGCTTCACTGCTACCCCCTGAGCAGAAGCCAGAGAACATCTCTTGCTCTAAACCATTATACCAGAGAGAACCGTTCACTTGTCTTGACTGAAGGGTATCATGATGTGGTTTATCTTTCTGGCCATAGCTATTCGACCCTCTTTGGGGGTCCATGTTCGATCTGGCAGCTGCACCAGTATATTTGCGTCTCGTACTGGCTAGGCTTGGAAGCTTTGTAGACGATCTCTTCGTTCAGAGCCTGCCGTTCGGCGAGAGGATGACGTGCTATACACCCGTCATTAGCAAGGGCTAAGACGTTAAGAGTCCAGTCAACTACCACTCACATGTTGCGTTTCGGCATTGGGGCAAGAGCGGGGAGTGGGAATCGGGACTCCAAGCACTTGAAGAGTCGGCCCTTTGAACGCAGGCGAGGGAAGAGCGACAAGTTTGAGATGCTTGAGACGGAATGACTGTTGTCGTTACAAGTATTCTCTGCTCGGCCAAAGTTGTTTTCTTTTCAGCCGATGGAAGAAGCATGGGCGGGTGTGAGAAACGAGAGAAGAAATACGGACGACTTGAAGAGGAACAGATTGTCGAGCACTGGCCGAGAGGAAAGTTGTATGGGCCAGCAGCTTTAGCACTTCAACACTCCAGCACGGGGTTAGTGTGTTGAGCTGTATTCCTCTTGCCATCGGGAGGCTACGCATCAAAACGCTTGTACGAACAACCCCCCCCCCCCCCCCCTCGGCCAGATATCTCGGTACCTTCCTTCGGGGAACGGAGGGAAGTAACCGGGCATAGAAGGCTCCGTTCCGCCACTGAAAGCTTCGCCCGCCACTTATCACCACCACTCCCCTCCACTCACTCGGCCAAGCCTTCGATATCTAGGTAACACTGGTGGCAGAGACGGACTGCGATGTCTCGTTCTTCGTTCTCGTCACAACCAATACCGACGCCGACTGGAGCTTAGTAGACTCCTCCTACCCAATACGACGGCTACCAGTATCGCAAAGTGTTAAATACAATTGTTGGAGCCTGGAACTACGCCTTCTTGGGGCGCCATGTCTGCTGCACAAGAATTGGAAGAACCCGTTTCCGCCTTTGCGGTCCACGCCATCATTGATTGCATTGGACCAAGGTTAGGGAGGCGACGGTGTATTCAGACTGGTCCGCGGATTAATCCTCGTCAGAAGAGAGGGAGGACTGACAACTCCTGGTAGCCTATCGACAAGGGAAGATGCTGGCGGTGAGTATCTTAAGCAGCGTCTGCTACAAGCGCGCGTGTTTAGACGAATCAGCTGAAGAAGTCACCCATCCTTTCCATGGTGGCCATGCAACTGGTATGCAAAGACTTCGAGTTTAAGCGAACTAAGTGACAGTTCCCCTTTTCCCTCTGACATTTCACTCTTCCCGAGTACCTCAGTCGTCCCCACTCCCCCCAAATCGAAGGATGCCTATCCTTGGATTGGCTTGCATGAGTGGCGGTGGCTGGACTCTTTCTCCTTCCTGTTGGCGAATCCAAGGTCAGCCGAGTAACCATCAGGACATCCATTATGGCCTGGAGGCTAGCCATGATGGGTGACAGCTCCCACATCAAATGCGAGTAACCTCAAGTAAGATACCAAGTTAGAAGTACAGGCACGGCAGTCTGGGAACGGATGGGGCATAGGTAAAGGGAACAAGGCAATCAACCGTCTTACTGCATCAATCATCAATGCCACCTAATGCGGCTAAATCGCTCATTGTCGTCTCCTCCACCAACCAAAGGCCTCATCAACCGCGTCTGCGGGATTTTGCCTCGTCTATGTCGCCTTTCACCTTCTCACCGTACGCACAAGCGCCAGGTCCGATACTCCCGAACATTAGGATACAGATACGGACCTACTCACTCGAACTGCCGAGGAGACACTGTAAGCATGTCAGAGAATAATCCAAAACAGGACATCCGCTGACACATAGTCGAGTCGGAAATTCCAGTATAGGCATTTCTGATTTCCATGTTTGGGTCGAATTAACGACTGCTTGCGGAAGACGAGCACTAGCCAGATAGACTTGTTTATCGCCGTCTTGCCTCATGTCTTGGTCGCGGCAATATTATTCGAGTTCCTCGGGAGCCTTATCATATGAGTTGTGTTGCATCGCAGCCCCGTTTGGTCATCAACGTTTTCTCAGGCATGCGCTGCGCTTCATAGCTAGCCTTATTGTCAGTCAACGCACACGCACCGCGGCAAAACCCCGAGTGGGTGTTGTAGCCCCTAGGCCAGGATCTAAATCCGACGAGCGGTACACGGTAGGAAGTACCTTGCGTACCTTGCGTACCTTTATTTCCTTGGTTTCTTGACCAGGTACAGATATCCCACCACACTTTCATCACGGGGAATTCTTACCATCCTCCCGCAACCTGACGAAGGATCAAAACTTTATCCTTGATACCATTCAGATTTTGCAAAGGGGCGTATGAGAAATACCGGTCAGTCACCCGGCATGCACGAGGTCTATGCGTCCCGCGTTTGGTTCTGACCAAGTATCAGGAAGTCAAAAGAATATGGTGTAACATTGATACATCTCTCCACCGCGAATCCTATTTCAGATGCGAGCACAAAATAGAACAGAATATCTGTCAGCATTCCTTGCATGTCCGACTCTCTCTGTCTTGTCAACAGAGTACCTTAGCTTGCTATGCCGCAGGCGAAGTCTTCTTGACCGAAGGTTCCTACACCAAACTCATGCCGACAGGCGGCGCGACTAGCTCCCGCCGACTCCCGCCCATCTACACGAGCCGCATCTCAACAAATGTCGCCCTTGCGTTTCCTGTACCGCCAGATCCAACGGAGTTCTTCTCCCCACTTCCGACCCATGATGTCTGCAGAGGTGCAGATGCACACAAGTCAGATACAGCAGTATGTACAGTTTCTTATTTTGCTTTTTGCAGGCAAAGCTACCTAGGCCCTCCAGATATTAGTCTGTAGACTATGTACAATACAATACACCGTAGGTCTGGTATCCATCCGTCTCTGCCCAAGCCGGCCAAGGCAGGCAGGCTCTTGGGGACACACACACACACACACGCGCGCGCGCGCGCACAGAGAGAGAGAGAGAGAGACAGCGAGTTTGTCCGAGGAGCGCGGGGAAAAGCCATCGTCGCTAAAGTCACCATGGTTCCAACAAAGACGTAGAACTAGGCCTAGCTCCAGGGGCAGACTGCTCGCCCCAATTTCAAATCGCCTACTCCCTCGCCGAACAAGAGCCCTCCTCACAGAGTCACGGCCCCGAGCAAGAAAATCGCTGCCAACAGGGATCCAACCGACAGCTGGAGGCTGCCAGCACCGCTCGTGCCCACACCACCGCCACCGCTGCTGCTGCTGCTGCTGGTAGTCGATCCCACGGCCGAGACCACGCCCGGCCCAGACGCATCACCGGTGGTAGCTGTTGTGAAAGCACAGTCTGTCAGCTACATGGATCTACTTCTCTCCAGAACAATGAACACTTACATTTGCGCGAAGCACACGCCGAGGTGAGCGTCGTGTTCGCCTGCATGGCCTCGAGCTTCGCCTTGGACGTCTCAATCTTGGCCTGGAAGTCGGCAATCTTGGTCGCGTTGCCCTTGAACTTGGCGTCTAGGGCCGTCGCATTGGCCGCGAGGCTCACGTCCTTCTGGAGCCGGTTCAGCTGCCGGCACGCATCGCTGGTTGCCTCGGCCGCGAAGATCGCGCCGCATGCCGCCACGAGCGTCGCGTTTCCCTGAAGCGCCGTGAGCTTGGCGGCGTTCTCGGCCACCTTGGCTTTGAGCGCGTCCGCCTTGGTCGCGTTGCCGTCCGTCTTGGCCGCGAGCGCGGTCGTGTTGGCGGCCAACGCTGCTTGGTGCTCGAGACGGCTCAGTTGCTGGCATGCGTTGTGGGTGGCCTCGGCCGCGAAGATCTGGTCGCAGGCTGCGATCAGCGTGGCGTTGGCTTGCAGCGATGCAAGCTGGGTCGCCGCGGTGGATGCTTTGGCTTTGATGGCATCGGCTTTGGTGGTGTTGCCCTTCGTCGCTTCGTCCAGCTTGGTCTGGTTGGCCGCGAGGCTCGTGATCTCGGTCAGTTTGGCGACTTGTCGGCACTGGGACTTGGTCGATGCCACGCCGCCCGTCGACGTTCCGTTCCGGGAACGCCCATTGCCGTCACCACCACCGCCGCCGCGTGCCATGGCACTTCCGGCTGCCGAGAGAACGAGGAGGGAGAAGAACTTCATGGTTGTGTCTTGCCGGGGAGGGAAAAGGGGGTTGTTGTTTGCGTAAGGGACGGCTCAGCCGAGAGTACAAGCAAGCAAGCAAGCGAACGGTAGGTGACGTTGGCGAGACAGAAAAAAAAAGGAGGGAGGGGTTACGGACCGGCCGTATAAGAAAAAGATGGACGGAAGAAGAGAAGAGAAGGAGAAGGCGACAATGGCAGGGCAGGCTCGGATGGCTGGTACCGATGCTGGTGGTCTTCTTTTTTTTTTCTTCTTGGCTTGCATTCTCTCGGGACGGTTTATATATTTCCATACCACCGGGAATATGGCCGGCATGTTAGTTCCATAACCTGGCCGCGTCACCAACAGCAGAGCGAGCTGAGCACCCACCTCACCTCACATCCGGACAGGGCACCACCGCAACGTGGCGGCGTTTCAGTCGTTTCTTCTCTCAACGGGTCGTCCAGGGAGACAGACTAACGAAGGGAGGAGGCCGTTGCCATCCATGAGACGATCAGCCCTGGACCTTGCCAGAGCATCCATCTTTCTTCTATGTGGGTTCTTTCCCATCCAGTCAAAGACTTGAGGCAATGCCCTAGAGTCGCTCGGGTCGAACTGACTATTTTTTTTTTTTTCGTGGTTATATCCTTGCAATGGCAGTTTCATATACACCCCTTTGAAATAAACTAAAAACCGCCTGACTGATGGGGAGAAGAGACACCCACTGATATGGCCACAGCGCATTGATGTGTTTTGCTTATGTACCTAGGAGACGGACTCGCGCAAACTCGGCAAAGGGTCTCGGTTCGGGCGGGGGGCCCCTATGATCGACGCTGGGGTCTTGCCGTGAGACGCGATGCAAAGCCCGGTCTTTTCTTCTTTCTTTTTTTCCTTTCAATTCAACTATTTCCGTCATCTCATCATTATGGGGCGGGCGGCCAGAAGAGCGAGCGCATTATAATCTGCTGTAGATCCAACACCAGAACACACTAGATGAGTAAAATGATGGGATGGAAATCAAAAGAGGAACTTTTTCCCCAAAGTTGGGATGCTCCTCGTCCAATCCCAAACTCTGTCTCCGGCAGTGTCTCGAGTTTGGCGGGGGGCCTGAGAATGATAGGACAGGACAATGCTCGACTGTGTGTGTAGGACCAAGATGGATCATCAAAAGTGGCAAAGACGTCCGTCCAAAACGCAAGGCTGCGTAAGACAAGTCAGTCGGTTTCACATCTCTGCATACTAACTACCTACCTACTTACCTTCTTACTTATCGATTACCAGTAGCACAAAAATGAGACCCCCCTCTCGTTGTACGACATCTTTTTTCAACACGTACATACATAGGTGGTGGCATGACGTGTGTGTTTTACCCCTGGGAACTTCGTGCCAAGATTGTGGGGTCTCTCTCCCTCTGGCGTGTGGCGTGTCGATCAGGGATGTGCCCCATGCCTTTGAACCACACACCCGACAGCTGAGGCTAAAAATAGGTACCCACCTTCTCCAATGTTCATTCAATAAGGTACCTGCTTATCTCAAACATCATATATAGAGACCAAAGCTGAGATCGAGACAAACTCTTCATTGTTCCTCATATAATACTACCTAGGTAGCAATGGGCGAGGAATTGGGGCAGCCTAGCTGAGTCTGGACCCGGTTCGGCTACCCTGCCTGCCTGGGAGTCGGGCCAGGCCAGGCGATCACCCGGCTTGGCAATCGAAAGAGAAATGTTTTATCATTGTTCTTTTCTCTTATCTTTTTTTTTTTTTTTTTTTTTTTGGGGGGGGGGGGGGGGGGGTTTTTTGGTTGGGGGTTGTATTTGTTGTTTTTTAAATGGTGCAAAATTAAATTTATTTTTTAAAAAAATTTTTTTAAAACAAAAACGGAAAAAAAAACGCCTTAAAAACAAAAAAATTTTTAAATAGCGTTTTACGTCTTATGATGTTAAAATGTGGGGGGGGGGGGGGGGGGGGGGG
>JAPDFK010000321.1:0-53030 GCA_027569635.1 Lasiosphaeriaceae sp. G1095 | reverse complement strand
CCCCCCCCCCCCCCCCCCCCCCCCCCCCCCCCCCCCCCCCCCCCCCCCCCCCCCCCCCCCCCCCCCCCCCCCCCCCCCCCCCCCCCCCCCCCCCCCCCCCCCCCCCCCCCCCCCCCCCCCCCCCAGTACACTGGTAAGGTATTAATTGTACTGTACCTGTGTACATACAATAGATACAGCTGCGAATTATGGACTGGGCTTAATCAAGATTCTTGTAACGACGGCGGGACGGCGAGCACGGCAGGAACCTCATATAGGTTTGTGTGTGGTCGACAAAAAAAAAGAAGAAGAAGAAAAGATTGCCGGGCATACGGACTATCCTCTCTCTCAAACTGGGGGCGAGAATAGAGCGGTATATATACGATATATTTTACCCTCTAGCAGTTGGAAGAAGAAAAAAACTAGTCTTCAGATATTACAAATGCGGGCTCAAGTCCAACAACCCAAGCGAGTTGGGCAGGGAGCATCACCCCTCCCCTCTTCCCCACCAAGCTCAGCTCTTTGCCTCTGGGCCTCTTCTCCTTTGCGCGCGCTTTCCCGTTGCGCCTGACAGAGACGACTGAAATGAGCCGGTTGCTTGCTTTTTTTACCTTGGACCTTGGGCAGTCGATCTGCGAGGCTGGGCGGCAGCAAAAGGAGGGGCAACAGCTGATTGGATTGTTGGGCTCGCGTGAGGTCCCTGAAGTCGATTCCACAGCTCTGCGTCGTCGGGCTGCCAATCAGCTCCCGTGTGATTCACAGCGTTGACCAGAAGGCGTTCAGGTGGTGCCAGAAACACCCAAGCCGGCAGTTTCACCCCAAGCCAGAGCGGCTAATACATGTGAGTCAAGCGCACTGTAAAAGTACTGTATGCACATATACCTAGGCAAGCTAGGTTACACTGTATTGCCCCGACACCACTGAGGGTCATCACAAGGCTGCTCATCTTGCCTTTCACACAGTAGAAAAGGTTTAACAATCGTTAAGCGAGTTAGTGCCGGCTCTTTATCCTTGTTGCCCAAGATAATTTAGCTAGAGAAGCTACATACAATACCCAAATGACTTAAAGTTGTCGATATGTGTGATGCCCGGGCTGAGGCTTCCCCATGTCCCGACTGACATGGGAGCTGCAGGCACTTGGAGTCCGGGCCAAATGGTGGGGTCGAAGTGAAAGGAGCTGAAAGGTGTGGCGGTGCAGACTTTCCAGGTTCGTTGTGGCACGACCTTGTTCAACCAGCGCCTGCATGGTGTAAATAACTTTAGTTTGTCACCTACCTTCAGTACCTCGCTACATCATCACCACCACTCTATGCTCATGCTGAATTGATATCAACATAGAGGTAATTATCCAACTTTATCAACAAACACTGCGCAAACCACGCACGACTCCCTAATATACTAGCCCTCCTCCTTCCCACAGGGACAAACAAAAAAATGTCAGCCCCCGGCCCCGAGAGCATCCCGCTCTCGGCCGACCCTCGGCGATCGACGCGCCGACCTCCATCCAAACGACTCAAGCGCGACGCATCACCCACCTCTATCCAAGCCGCCTCCGTGGAAGCGCTCTTCGCGCACCCAGACCAAGAAATCCGGCTCCCCCCGGCCCCGGGCGCCGTAGCGCGACGGGCAGTGGCTGCGCCGCCCGAGATCGTCGCCAACGTGCAGGGTTCGAGCGCCGGCGCTGGCAGCGGCGAGTTCCACGTGTACAAGGCGGCACGGCGGCGCGAGTACGAGCGGCTGCGGCTGATGGACGAGGAAGTGACACGGGAGAAGACGGCAGAGGACTTCGAGGCGGCGGCGCGGGCCCGCGTGGCGGCCGACGCCGAGAAGACACGCAAGAACCGGGAAAAGCGGGAGAAGAAGAAGATGAAGGCAAAGGGGAAGGGAAAGGGAGAGAAAGCAACAGCAGCAGCAGCAGCAGCTACTACTACCACTGCCACCACTGCCACCGCCACGGGAGGGGTGGTTGCTAGACGAGAAAACGAGACGACAACCGATGCGAAGGAGGGAGACGGTGAAGCCGTGGGACGAGAGTCGCCAACTACACGTGCCATCGCGAAGTCTGTGAGAGTGGCCGAGTCCGGGCTCATTATTCATGACGATGACTAAAGGCCCGAAAAAAAGGACGGAGAAAGAGCAACCGATATTTACAGAATCATACATAGTTCCCACCCAACAGCGCGCGAGGCACTGGGAAATAGAGGATGGCAAGTAGATGGTGGTTCTGGATTATGCATCTAGAAGGGCTTAAGCCAGCCCGCCAGCCTCTACTATAGAGGCTCACGAGGAAAACCCTTTTGTCTACCACGGCAAGGTCTATTGGGGTGGTTTTGGTTGCTACAAGTTGGGTGGTGGGGGAGGAAGGGGTGAGTGATATGCTTTGGTCCCGGCATCGTCCACTACTGCAGACTGCCTCGCTGGACCGGCTCGTCGGGCTCCAGGCCACCGTTGCTCATCACTTAATCGTCTCCTCCGCTGGTGCCGACGCCCGGCTGCATCTTTCTGGCGCTGCAAATATCGTCCACTCTCAACAAGAGACAAGCAGCCTGTGAAATAGCAGTGGTTAGTATTTTGTTTACTTTGGGCGCCAAGTTGCCGGGCTATGATAGCCGAGCAGACCCCGATCTCCATATAAACAAAGAAGAATAAAAAAAAGACGTACCTCGATCGCAGTCTTCATGCTCTGCACCTTGATGGCCTCGGGCTCCCATACGCCATACTCCTTCATGTCCGCAAGTGCACCAGTGTCGCCGTTAATACCCCACGAGCTTTTGCCCTCGGCATGCTTGGCGCGGAGGTCCGTGAGCACTCTGACAGGGCTCTTTCCCGCGTTCTGGATGAGCGTCCGGGGGATGACCTCGAGCGCCTCTGCGACCGCCTTGTACGGCCACTGCTGCACGCCCTCGATGCTCTTGGCCATCTGAGATAATCTCACCGAGACAGCCATCTCGGTTGCGCCGCCACCGGGGGATAGTCTGGGGTGGAACATGACGTTTCGGGCCACGCCCATGGCATCGTGCAGATTCCGCTCGATCTCGTTCAAGACGTCCTTGGACGGCCCCCTAAGGAGAACAGTGCAGGCCTTTGGTGTCTTGCACTTTGTGAGAAAGCTGAAGTACTCATCGCCTATCTTTTCGATTTCGAACAATCCGCACTGCGTGCCGACATCGGATTCTTGAAGGTCCTCTACCCGGTTGACAATGGTGGCGCCTGTTGCTCTCGCTATCCGGTTGTTGTCCGTCTTGCGCACGCGCCGCAGCGCAGTCACGTTGGCCTTCATCAGGTAATGTTGTGCGAGATCTAGGGTCCCATATTAGCTCCACACCCATCCGTAGAATCCTGCTGGTATCCCAGTCCAAACCGTTGGCAATGCAAGCTTACCCGAGACACCCTTTTCTGTGATGACCAAGTCGGGGTGGAAGGCAAGAATGGCCTCGCACATGGACTTGACCTGCTCCTCCTCAATCTGCAGGATGCGGTTCCAGTCCTCCTCCTTGGATATCTCGATGTTTGTTTGCGACTCGCCCTTCTTGTACTCGAGCGGGCAGTCGAGCAGGATGATGCGCGGGTTCTCGATCTTGCGGCGCATCTTGGGGTGTGTGATGTCCTTGTTGAGCATGACGCCATCCAGCACGCGACTGTCCTCGATCTCGCCGCCGGGCACCTTTTCAATGCGCGCATATCGCTTGATGTCGACCTCGCGCTTGCCGTTGCCCACATCCCAGGCCACCGTGCGCACCGCCTTGAGCGCCAGGCTACACATGAGCTGCGACCACCGCGATACAAACTTGGTGCCAATAGACGACGAGATCAGGCCATACATGGCCTTGTCGTCGTTAATGTCGATCGGGAGCGAGATCTCTTCAACAACCTCCAGCGCGTCTTTGAGCGCCCGCTTGAATGCCGAGATAATCACTACCGGGTGGATGTTCCGCTCGAGCTGGGGGAGTGCCTGCGCCAGTATCTCTCCGGCTGTTGTGCGCGGTGCCGTGTTAGCTGCAAAACAGCACAATAATACTCTTCTTCATCGTGTTCCACCATGCATGCTCACCCAGGATAATAACTGTTGTAGTTCCATCGCCCACCTCCTCGTCCTGCGTTCGGCTGAGCTCGATCATGCTCTTGGCTGCCGGGTGCGACACCTCGATCTCACGGAGGATGGCGTGGCCGTCGTTGGTGAGGACGATGCCGCCCATGGGGTCGAGTAGCATCTTGAGCATGGCCTTGGGGCCAAGGCACGATCTGATGATGTCGGCGACACTGCAGAGACAGAAAAGTCAACATCTAAACACGGCTCGCCCGAGGGCTTTAGCATTGTCTGTTGTACGTACGTCTTGGCGGCAGCAATGTTCGACATCTGGGCTCTCCGCCCGGTCTGCCTCTCACCACTATTGGTGTCTGCAAAGCGCACAAGCCTGTCAGTAACGTAACCGGGGGCATAGAAAGCGCTTAGGGGAAGTAGCAAAATGCCGTACTCATCACCACGACAGGAGCCTGCATCTTGCCTGTCCTTTTGTCTCGTCACTTATATGGATTGTTTGTCGACGACGCTTCGTTTTCGTCCTTCGCTGCGAATACTCGAATCTTTTTTGGACTTTGGCAAAGCGGTTCGCAAAGACCAGGTGGTTCGGGGACTGAGTGTCAAATTATTAGGATGGTGGGGGGTGGTTATTGCTGGGCCGTATTGCTGCTCCGACTTCGTTAACTGTAGGCAGCTTCAAGGTGGGATGCTTGCCCCCCTCCCCCCCCCGAAAAAGTTCAGATACCTGGACCAAGCTCCTCCCCATGGCGGTCTGCAAAAGGTGGGGCCGGAACAACGTCGGCTCGGGGGGGGGGGGGGGTGTATACGTACCTAGGCATGTACTCAAGTTCCATGCATTAATCAGGTAGCGTGACAGTCACAGCGCTTTTTAGAGGCGCCTTACTAGTACAGTTCGGTACGGACCGATAAAAGAACTGGAACCATGACAACACCGCATTCAAAAACCACAATTAAAAACGAAAAGAAAAAGGAGAGCCTCGACTAAAGTCAAGGAGAACTTGATTTTACCCTTTTCTATAAACATAAATTAGCAATTCGAGTATAAAGTTGGAAAGATTATAAATGGTGGCGTTCCCAGGGGAAAATTACCTATCAATGACAAGGTAGGTATTGTATTGTACAGTAAATGTACGTCTCTAGGTACCTCCTATGTTGACAACCTCCCAACAACAAGCTTTGACACGTCTTAATAATACTGTGACCAACAACCCAGCCCATATGGACAGACACCTAGCAAAGTTATTATCTAGGTAGGGTAGGTAGTTATAAAAATACATTTACAAGCCTCTACCTTTCACTTGCCCACCTTCACCTTCACACATCCATCCATACACGTATCCCCACCCAGTTATTCCCTCCCCAACCATAAAAAAAGACAAACAAAACAGAGAGACACGCCCCCCGTTTCCGAATATCCTTTTCGTGTATCGTGTTTGCTTGTTCCTCCAACATCAGTTTATGCGGCCGCCTAATAATATAACCTAATAGTCATCACTGAATGTGTGTGTCTAGCATGCTTACTCGATTTTGAAACCCACCTCTCGCTGTCTATCAAGCCATCCATCTCTCACCTTGCTGAAGCAGCATTTCCCAGAGAACAAATATTATCCTTGTTGCCTTTGAAAATATAGAGGGGGAAAAAAGCAAAATCCTTATTCTCCAACTTCAACCCACCCGTTTCGTGATGGACAAACAAAACCCCCCGTTTATTGGTAATAATTTAGTATGATGAGAAGGGGTCGTGATTGAGTGGCTTCACGCGCGTTGACGAATGACAAAATAAGAAGGACCATGCCATACCATGCCATGCAAAATGCCTTTCCCTGTAAGAGGGAAGAAGAACAAGAAAACGCCGGTGAGATGCCAAAACATGATCGTGATGAAAGTGGAATGAATACATGCTGCATGGAATGTCCATGACAAGCTAATTGCGAATCACTGTGTTCTTCGTCTTTTCCTTAGAAAAATTTGGAGAGCGCGCTGCTGAGATCGATAAAGTCGACTGGCTTGGTGACGTAGTCGTTGAATCCAGCTGAGACACACTTTTCCTGTACGTCCGACATGACGTTGGCCGATAGTGCGATAATAGGCATCGGGCTAAAGTTCTCGCGCGCTTCCCAACCGCGGATTTCTCGACAGGCCTGATAGCCGTCCTTGCGTGGCATATGGAGATCGCACTGTGATGAGTTAGGCCTCTATTTTTGAAAAGAGAAAACATACCGAAGAGGCTTACCAAGATCAGGGAATAGTGATCGTGAGGATGTGAGAAGACCTTTTCCGTACACTCGACACCGTCCGCCGCAAGCTCAACGTCTACGCCCACCTTCCTTAGATACTTTTGTAGCACCTTTTGGTTCACCGGATTGTCCTCCACTAGGAGTACCTTGTAGCCCTTGTTTCCCATCCTCTTCTCCGCCTCGAGATAACTCTGTTTTTGGTTCTCGACCAGCCTTTGCGCAGTCGAGCGATTTCGATCGATGCTAAGATCACGCTCCTTGGCCGGATCAAAGATGACCGCAAACCGAGAGGGCTTGACTGGCTTGTAGATGTATGTAACCTTGTTCTCTGAGAGCATCTCTTCGTACTTGGTACGGGCAACCTGTTTCATGACTGTCTGTCTCTGCACCGAATCGGAGAGGATCAGAATCGTAGTTTTCCCAATCATATTCGTCTTCATAATTTCGTCCATGAGATTTATGATCTCTTCCGGATACGGAAGGTTGACAACGATATGGGTGAAAATAACCGGGTCGTCCCCCCCAATCAAGTTTCGCGCCTCGTGCACAGAGGCAAGGGCCGTGATTTGATGCGGAATATCCTTAGGGAGTGTCATCTCGATATGCTTTGTCGTCGCCTCTCGGCTGTGCGTCTGCGGACAGATTATCAAGATCGAGTACATCGGAGGGCGGAAGTCGCTCACAGCGCTGGCAGTCAACTGCTCGCTAGCGGGCGTGGGGGTAGTTCCTCCGGGCGAGCTTCTGTCCAGTGGCATCTCCAACTTCATTTGAGACAGGTCCTGTCCACTGGCACGAGCCGCTTCGCTGAACCGTACTAAGCCAGCGTTGACGTTCACAGATGACATAGATGACCCGTCTGTCAGCTGTGTGCGTCCGGAATACACCGATGGTTCTGAGCTACCGCTTGAAGACACAACCGCCGGGGATCTGACTTCTGCAACTACATCTGACGAATTTATCGAAGTGATAGATTCAAAATGTTTGTGAAGAGGCAGATGCTGCCCAGAGTCAATCTGCATATCTCGTATCAGCCCGGGGGTTGGCTGGGGAATGGATGAGCCATCTGGGTGATCATCGCTGGTGGGCAGTCCAAATTTTGCCGAGAAGGTAAACGTAGATCCCTTGCCAGGAATGGCTGACCCTTCCATTCTGCCCCCGTGAAGTTCGGCCAGTTGGCGTGAGATGACCAACCCCAGTCCACTTCCTCCATGCTGTCGAGTGCTGCTGCCGTCAATCTGGCTGAATGGTTTGAAGATCAGGTCGGCTTCCTCTTTGGTGAAACCTCTACCCGTGTCGATAATAGAAAACTCAAGCATGATTTCATCGTCTTCAAGTTGGGATTCCTCGGGAATAATGACCTTGCACCTGCTGAACACTTCCCCCTGGCTGGTGAATTTGATGGCGTTGCCGATGACGTTCAGCAGAACCTGGCGAATCCGCACCTTGTCACCCTTAACCCATGCTGGAACATCCTCATCCACAATATAGTTGAGCTCAAGGCGCTTGGCGATTGCCATGGTCGACACGAGCTCGTTGACATCCTCGATGAGGGATCGGGTATGAAACCATTCGTAGTTCAATTTCATCATTCCGGCATCGACCTTGGAAAGATCCAGGATGTCGTTGATGATCATGAGGAGGCTGTTGGCGCTCGTCTGGATTGTGTTGGTGTAGTCGCGTTGCTCCTCGTTGAGTGTGGTGTCCTGTAAGAAGCTGACCATTCCCGAAATCCCAATGAGGGGTGTCCTAATCTCGTGGGACATGTTGCTGAGGAACCGGCTTTTCGAATCCATCGCTTCCTTCAACTTCGTCTCGAGCAGCTTCAAGTCGTTGATGTCGGTAGCCGAGCCAAAATAGGAGCTGGCGCCGTTGCCAAAGTCGACATTGTCAATCTCGACACACCGAACGAGATGCCAACGATACTCCCGACTCTTAGAGCACAGCCGGATCTCGGTTGTGTATGAAAGTCGCCCGCTACTATCTGTGGAGACCCTGATCACGCCCTTTCTGGCAAGCTCGGTGAGATTGGCCGTGGGAAGCTCGTATAGAGAACTGCTGCTGGAGCTATTGTTCCGCGAAAGCGCCTGATGCATGCCTCGTATGTTGCTATCAGGCACGGCGGCAGTCTTCCCTGCCAGTGATGCAGCAATTTTGCTAGCCGAGAGAGAATGTTCATGTCCTTTGTGTTCACCCCTGGAAAGCGGCGTCGGTGGCCTGTCAGCAGGGATGCGACATTTGGCGAGATCTTCAGGATGTACATAGTCCATGAAGCCTAGGCCTAACACATCGTCAAAACTTTGGCCAGTATAAGACAGCCATTGTTCATTTGCGAAGGTTATGCCCTCGTCCTCAGTGGCGGTGAAGATGATTTGCGGGATCAAGTTGGCAAGCAGGCGGTGTTTGGCCTCGGATGCTTCGATCTCCTCCTGCCGTGCCGCCCTCAGTTCCGCAATGTGCTGGTCGTGTATGTCCATGTAGGACCCGAGGAACTGGAGGATGACACCTCTCTTGTCCTTGGAGGCGACAGCTCGCGCATAGAACCACCGATAGGCACCGTCAAAGCGCCTAATCCGCACTGTCCTCGAGAACTGCTCACCGGTCCTGACCGATTGACTCCATGCTCGGAGATACTCTTCCCGATCGTCGGGATGAATGCTTCCCCAGGGGTCGGCCGCCAAGTCGCCCGAGGTTTGTCCTCGATACGCAAGGAAGCGACTGTTTACCCAGACTATCTCACCCGTCTGTGGAAGAGCGACGAAAACATGGGCAGGCAAAGAGTCAAGAATAAGGCCTTTTAGCTTGTCCGAGGGTGGTGTCATTTCGCCTTGGGAAACGGATCCGCTCCGGGAAGGCGTTGGTTGCTGAGGAACACCTCTGCCTATGGTAGAGCTTGGCGGGAGTGACTGGAAGGTGGATGCGAAATCAGCACCGTAGGAGTGCAGTTGTGTGTGCCTGTGTTGCGAGGACGAAGCAGCGGCAGCTGATCTCTTCTGCCCTTCACTAGTTCCGACGGGCTGCGCAGCGGAGACGCTAGTTCTTTCCTCTTTCTCTTTAGAAGCAGGGCGCCTTTGCTGGGAGCTGGCTGCTGCCATCTCGTCTAGCTCGCGAGTCAAGGACTCTGTAGTGGAGGATGGCTCGGGGGCAACAACAGGGCTTAGCAAGACGGAGTCCTGCCACTGCCCTTTGACGCCTGAGAGCCTCAAGGGGGATCTTCTATCGGCACCAGAGGTGTCCCGTGAATTTCGCCTAGTTCGTTGCCCGGCGTTCCCAGACCCTGTACCAGTCCGTGGCTTTGTGTTGAAATAACTGTCACCGGACATTGGAGCGGGACTGGAAGCGGACGCACGCTTTTCCATTACCAAACCTAGAGCAGAGGAGTCCCAGGTAGGGGTCCCGCTGGGTGAGCCTGCAGCACTGCGTCCCGGGCCAGAGTAGTCGCTAGGGCTCGTAAGACTACCAGCCAGGGATCCTCGAGATACGACATCTTCAGCGGGAAGATAACCAAGAGAGGCCAGGGCTGTCGGGTCCGCGAGAGGTCGTCCATCAGGACCAAGGGCGCCAAAGCCTGCTGTCGCCGGTCTCCTCTTCTGCAATCCACTAAGTTCCGTCTCCAAATTTGAATAATGACGACAGAGTGAGAACGAGGTGGCAAGATGAGGGGCGAGATGCTCTAGAGAGTGGCGGATGCTTGAAGGATATGGAATAATAGGGCTGAGTATAGATATAATCGCAATCGGCGAATGCTTCTGCTTCAAAACGGGTCCAGGGGAGGAGGCAAGGTTGGCAGAACCCTCTCCAGTCTTACTTCGTGCAGAGATCTTTTGTTCCATAAACGCCGGATCGAGCTTGAAACCCGGATGGGGTTTGGACAGCAGGATATGAGAGAGAGGAATGTGCAACACGGTCCAAGAGTTGTCGATACCAATGGCCTCGGGTGGTCGCATAGCCGAATAATCAGCAGGGGCCAATGATGGGTTAAACGAGTCTTCATCAACCATGGCGTCGGTGAAGAAGGGATTCTCGCCCGGGTCGGCTCGAACAGCAGGAGAAGGGGCCGGAGATTGGGACCACGGAGAAGGCGGGGCTTGTTCGTGCTCCTCATACCTGGGCGTGATTTCCCTAGGCTCTTCGTCCTCGAGCCGGGACGCGATTCCCGCCGATTTCTTCTCAGCTGCCTGGCCTCTGGAGGATCGGCCAGCAATTGGCGAGTATGTGGTGGCACTGCCGAGAAGCGATGACAACTTGGATGCTGAATTTGACCGCTGCTTCCTCGACTTCTTCCGCGCCCCCTCAGGTGAAACACCCCGAACGGTGGCCTTGGCGCCGGAAGAGGCCATGTTCTCTTGGCCAAGATAGGGGTATGTCCGGGTCAGTGCAACGACTCGGCCGCGCTCTAGTACACGCACGATGCCATTGTGGTCAATGAGCGGGTCGGCTTCGTAGTTGAGGGCTTGCAGAACATTCAACACTTTTCCACGGCCGTCTCTCTGGCCCGAAAATGGCACCTCCCAACTCGGAATCTCCTGTCGCTCCTCCATGGCGTCGTGTTCCTCTAATGCTTGGCGATTCAAGCCGGAGGGTTGGTCCTCATCACTGCCGGGATCTGGTCTCAGTAATGAGGCGGGGTGGGTGGTTTTGCTCCTCGGCATGCTGGGTCGATGTAAGGCCGGCGACACCCGTTCGTTCCCTGTCCTCGTTTCTTTTCTGTCCTCGTAAGAAGTAAAAGAATGTCTGCTCTGCAGCCCCGGACGAACTTGCCCTTGTTGCCGGAGAGACTCTTCAAGGTGGGATAATTTCTCAGAGAAGTCGCCTGTACTGCTCGGAATGAGACTTGAGCCCCTAGCCAAGTATCCAAGGCTCAGATCATCTTCTCGGGGGGCGTTATACGTCGCCTTCTGGCCCCACGGAACATTTTCAATGTCTGTCGAGTCAGCAGGTACGGCGAGGGTTACCCTTTCGGCCTTGTAGACATCCACCATAATCTGAACAACCGTATTCCACCATGCGTCCAGTCCAGGCTCAGAAGTGAGCATCAAGGAGAGATCATAGAGATTAGGGGTTGGGAAATCGCGTTCGTCTCCCAGGCGCTCGCAGCCTTGTGGCATGAAAGTCATGGCCGAGGCTGGCGTAGAAGGGTTCGACAAGATAGTATCCCGCCCTCGGAGGTCCTCGAACAGAGCCTGGGTTCCAGTTGGTGGGGCAGTCGGCGAAAGGGTGGTGAATGGCCTGTGCAGAGAGGAGTGCTGGGCAAAGACGCCTGGTGACATGCGCGGGAAGGGATAAGATGGCGTTCGGGCCACAAGGCCGGGCGTTGTGCCGCCGCGAATTGTGTGACCAGGCTCAGTTGATGCGGTTGTTGGCTCGGAGCCAGTCCGTGGCGGCGGCGGAGGCGGCGACATGGAGCTCTCCTCTTGTATGGGAGAAACACGTGTGGGTCCGGGCACGACGGGCTGTGACGCCCGTCCTGATCCCTCTCTCCTCCCCATCTGGCGGGCGAGATTGCCTCGGTACTGGTTCAGCTGCTGTTGGGGATCGCTCGTATCCATTTCGACGACTGTTTTGGACGTCTTTCGCTGTCCATCGTTGGCTCCTGGTCCGATATCTTCATTGGCGGGGGGAGGAAGATCGTCCTCGCAGTCGTAGCCGACGGTCCTCCCGACGACAACAGCAGCAGCAGCAGCAGCGGTGGCTTGAGGCTGGCGAAGCACCGGGGCGGGAGGGAAGCGAAGCGGCTCTGATGCTATTTCGCAGTCGGGCCCGCCCGTCATTTGTTCTCTTGCAGATGGCGGCAGGGGGTGGACATGTAGGCTCGACGGCGTCACAGCATAATCCGCAATGGACGAGATGGGCAGCGCGAGATGCGGGTCACTATCTGTCGTGGTTGGTGTTGCTGGGGCTGTAGCGGGCTGGCGCGAGGACGAGAAACTTTTCTTGACTCCCCGCGGCGTGAAACCTGGCATTCCTCATTCGGAAAGAGAGAAATGACGACGGTCGATGCACACAGCGCAGCCTCGGTCAGGCGGTTCCGCATAGGCGAGGGAGACGCGAAACGGGCACTGGATCTGGATATGAATCTCGATATGGGTTGTGGATGCTGCCAGCTGGAAAACGCCAGGAGAGCGGATCAGAGGCAGGACAGGCACCGCCAGCAGAGTGCGGTTGTGCGGGTGCGTGTGCGTGTCAAGCGTGTGTGGTCATTGGTCTGGTGTTCAGAGTGGTGAGTTCGCGTCGGCGGCGGGGAGGTGGGAAGTTGGCAGGGCCCCAGTTCTCTGGAGAAAAAAAGGGACTATGACGTCGCGGAGCACACTGTACTGTGTACTACCAGAGTCGAATAAGGCGGCGACGAAACAACGGGAGACACACGGGCGCCAGAACTACTGGACTCTCTTGCAGCAGCACTGACACACTGACAGCTAGGTAGAGCTCATGCAAACGGAAGCGCCAAAAAAAAAAATTTCTATCTAGATTTTAGAATCTGCAACCCTCATGAAAGGGAGTTATGAAGGGGAAATCGCAGCGCGGCATTCAGCAGGTTTCCTGTGGGTGGATGGCTTCTATCTATTTACGCCAGGCTAAGCCTAGGTAGGTAAGCAAACACCTGGAAATTCCTGGGAAAGCCCAATGGATCCATATATGTCAGGCCATTCCTTCCCCTGCCTGCCTGCCTCCTTGCCTCCCAGATACGGCGCTAGAACTTTTCAGCCATTCCGTTCAGAGGCGACGACCGCCCGATCATGGTAATACGCCTCCCGTCGCCATCGTGAGTCGCCTCGCCCTATAGTGTACTATTTCCTCTCTCTTCGAGGCAGTGACGAGCAAACAACGACCCCCGATATTCTCCAATTCTCCAAGGAAATAAACGCCGGGATGTATGTTCCAAATCTCCCAGGCTGCTCCCTCCGATGCCAACATAGAAATCGAATGAGTGTTTGCTTGTTGATAATTAGTGTTGGACGTTGGTCTGATCCAAGAAGCATGTCCACGAATTTTGAACGAATGGGACCTCCAGATTTGTTCGCTGAGATGAAAATATAAAATGAACCTCATCCCGTGAGCCCCCACTCTCAGCGCAGCTTCGGACGACAGTGGCAGGAAGCACCAAACTTGTCTCGTCTGACTCGACGTTGTGCTTTTTCTACGACTTCCATCTCAATAATTCGAGGCTAGCCATGCATGATGCCAGAAATCCAAATGGGAAAAATGACCAACATTCGGTGCCGCTTGCAGATCTTCGATCTGAGCAAGTGACGTCAGAGGCGCTTGGAATGCACGCTGAGTGGAGAAGGAGCGCCTGCAAGGAACGGGGATTATGATTGGCCGCGTGGCTCATCGGTTAGGAATTCCCCATTTTGCCTCGTTACTTTTCAGCTTCAGCATCCGGAATTGAGGACTTCCTGTCAGGCTGACGTCCTAATTAACTTTTCCCCTTCCCGTATTAGCTGCATATTTGGCTTGTAGAGTAATTAAATCGCAACTCCCCAGCCAACTTGCATAGTAACCCTAACCGCCGCCCTCAACACCTACACGCCCTTCTTAGCGATGAGGCTTGCAAGAATAAATTCTGGCCTGGGCCTGGGCCGGGGCTGACCCTGCCCTTTATTTCATCTTCCACACGTGGAGTGATCATCATTGATGTAGTATGGAGCAGTGCGCTGACGACGTGTACGCTTCTCGGATGGTCGCTGATCGGCAAGATACCCACGCCTTCCCTCCATTTCCCTTGAAACATAGCCGGTACACGACAGACAGAGTTCTCAGGGGCCCGGAGGAGTGGATCACCGAAATGGGGACCCCTATTTTGGCCCTTGTTTACGGGTTCCAGGTTCCTTTACTCTTCTCTATACTAGAGTATAGTATAGTATACAGTTGTACACTTGTACATGTACACTCGTAGAGTATGTATACACGACTGAGCTGCCCACATGGCAGCTCTCATCAAGTCAACCCAGAAGTTGAAGTAGGGTATCCACAGAGAAATTAACAATGGCCTCACTACCGGCTTGCGAGGACTGAACCTGAACCCTCGCCTCTCCTTCCCCGAGAAGGTGTGGCTGGCTGGGAACAGCGAACAATTCCAGTCTCTATTATTATACATAAGAACCGGGGGTTATATGGACTGAAGACCGGGTACTACTAGTACGTAGTGGTTATAATTCGTTCCAGTTCCCATTTTGTCGATGCCCGTCGGCTAGGAGAACAGACGCGGTGATTTCCCAATTCGCGGCACCTAATTTTCTTGCCAATCCCTCATCTCAAGCAATGGCAGACCCCCCAGGGGTCTCAATAACTCTCCTTGTATGAGTATACTGCCAAAATGTTTTCCTCCAGACAGATGGGGGTTCCAAGGGGCAAAGTTTACCGAAAACTATCCTGACATTATTCAGCAGGTAGGTACGGATACTAGATAGTATTTCCGTCGTGTAAGAGGGCTTCCTTTAGGGAAATTGGACATTTATAGTTACCTACCGGTAAAGGATAAGGTATGTACGAATTCGGTGATTTACTTGACTTTGCAACACAGATGCTGTTCCCGTTAACTGATATACCTAAGGTACTCTGTAATTAGTCCTAACTTTTTAAAACGCGACTGGGTGGCTTGTCCGATTGGCCGAAGACAACCCCACTAGCCTGCGAGGCTGCACTCGATTGACGATTCTTGTCTGGAAAGCAGCCTTGTCAATCGTCCTCTTCTCAAACACTTCTTTAATTCCTCTTCAACCCAGCGCTTCAAGTTTCCAGCGCACCCCACCTCGAGTTCCGGCCTCGCCGCCGAAGTTAGACAGCTCGTAAAGAGTCTCATCACAAAGACACGTAACCACCATCCATCATTCCCCCAGCAATTTTACGGCATTCGAAAAGTCAGCAGGTATTCAATCGCAAGCTCCGCCGTGTTGCCCCCCATGGCGGACTCGGATGGCGAGTATGTCGGCGACATGTCGGACGACGAACTTGCCGATCATGGCTTGAAAACTACCCTTGCCGATGGTTCATATGGCACCCGATCTAAGGGCAACGGCGGGGCCAATAATAAAGGTGACGGCCGCAAATCGAAGGGTGCCGGCCGCAAGGCGGTCTGGGAAGACATCCAGCGCTCATGGGAGAATGTCGGCGAGGCGGCCGACGGAAGCATAACGCTGGGAGAGCTTTTGGAAGCCGAGAAACGGCGGCGGATCCTCCGGGACACCACACCACTTCAGCGCGGCATAATACGCCATCTGATGCTGGTGCTCGACATGAGCTTCGCCATGGCTGATAAGGACCTCCTGCCGACTCGCTATCTGCTCGCCATAAACTATGCTGTCGAATTTGTACGCGAATACTTTGAACAAAACCCCATTAGTCAGATGGGCATCGTCGGCATGCGCGACGGCATCGCCGTGCGCGTCAGCGACATGAGTGGTAACCCCGCCGAGCACATTGAGAGGCTGCGCGTGTGGGCTGAGGAGCAGGAGCCTCAGGGCAACCCCAGCCTGCAAAATGCGCTGGAAATGTGCCGCGGCGCCTTGTTGTGAGTCGGCTTCGGTTTCCCTGTAAACGGGTCCGACAGAAATGGAAACAGAAAGGGGGAACATGCTAACGGTTCCTTCTCCATAGTCATGCGCCCTCCCATGGCACGCGCGAGGTCTTGATTATCTACGGCGCCCTGCTATCCAGCGATCCTGGTGACATTCACGACACAATTGCGAACCTGATCACGGACCATATTCGCATCTCCATTGTCGGCCTTGCCGCGCAGGTCGCCATCTGCAAGGAGCTGTGCTCGCGTACCAACGGCGGGGACGAGGGGAGCTATGCTGTTGCACTCCACGAGCAACACTTTCGGGAGCTGTTCCTAGCTGCCACAACCCCGCCCGTCACGCGGACCACGGAGCAGAACAACGCCAGCCTACTAATGATGGGCTTTCCGAGCCGGACGCTCGCGTCCAAGGACTACGTGAGTATGTGCGCGTGCCACAACCGCCCTAGCCGCGAAGGGTACGCCTGCACACGTTGCCGCAGCAAAGTCTGCCATCTTCCCGCTGAGTGCCCGGTCTGTGGCCTCACGCTCATCCTGAGCACCCACCTCGCCCGCTCATACCACCACCTATTCCCACTTCGCGGCTGGGTCGCAGTCCCCTGGACAGAGGCGGTGCGGTCAACGTCATGCTTCTCGTGTCAAGCCGTGTTTCCTATCGTGCCGACAAAGTCTAAGTTCAGGGGCAAGGGGAAAGTCGGCGCAGGTGAGGGTAGTACTGAACCACCAACAATAGGAGGAGTATCACTCCTGCCAGAGGCCAAAGGCGTCAGCGAGAGTGGGAGGTACGCTTGCCAGGTGTGCGGGAATCATTTCTGCATTGACTGTGATGTATATGCGCACGAAATCATCCACAATTGCCCTGGCTGCCAGAGCGACACACGGGCTGAGACCGTCGCGGGGAGAGATGACGACAACAACAACAACGGGGCGTTGGCTAACGGCGGGATGGTGATTGATTCATGACCACCAAAGTAGCATGGACCAAGGGGATAGGGAAATACATCTCTCGTCAGGTATAGTCTTTTGCGTCAGCGTATATAATACATTTCGATACCAGCGGTTTACTTGCACTTCATGGATTAGATAAAACATGGGAGGGTGGACGAGGAAGAGTGAGGTTTTTATCGCAACGGCGGTTTATAGCACGGAGATCAGAGAGTGGTTGACGAAGGTGAGCGTTTTTTTCTTCTTTCTCTGGGAAGGGAAAAGTAATGGATTTGAATAAAAGGGGGGCGGGCACAGTCCGGTCGGGCCTTATGAGTCCAATGATACCATGAAATTATTTACAACGAAAAACTAAAAGACCTGATTGACTGAGGGATTCGCTTTCCCCGTATCACATATCGCATCTCCATCGGTCTCTTGAACACAGTGTACGGGGGTATGTGTGCAAAATCAGTAGCAGACATTTGCCATCTGTCAAGCAACAGCCCAGCCCCATGGTTCACAGATTGCCGCGATCGGCCTGCTCACGCTCAATGGCTTCAAATAGGCTCTTGAAATTCCCGGCGCCAAAGCCGTCAAAGTTATTGCGTTGGATAATCTCGATGAACACCGTCGGGCGATCCATCAGTGGCTTGGTGAACAACTGAAGGAGGTATCCGCTCTCGTCATAGTCAATGAGAATGTTTAACCTCTCGAGAACATCAAACTCCTCCTTGAGCTCCCAGCCACGCTTCTCGGTGCGTAAGCGAGCCCGCATCGAGTTGTAGTACGTTTGTGGCACGGCGATGAACTCGACGCCCCTGGCGCGCATGGCGCTGACGGTGGCAATGATGTCTGCGGTCTGCAGCGCAATGTGCTGCACGCCGGCGCCGGAATTGAAGACGATGTACTCCTCGATCTGTGACTTCTTCTTGCCCGGGGCGGGCTCGTTGATGGGCATCTTGACCAGGTTGTTAGCGCTGGCCATGACGATGCTGTTAAGCGCACTGAAGTCGGTGCAGATCTGGCTGTCGTCGACGGACCAGAATCGGTGGAATGACAGACACTGCTCGTAAAAGGCGCAAGCCGACACCATCTCATTCCAGTCTTGGTTGCCGACGCAGTGGTCGATGCGCGCGAGCGAGACCTTGGGCAGTGGCACGCTTCCGGGTTTGGTGCACACGGCACGGTAACCTGGGAGGAAGGGCCCTCGATAGTTCACCCTTGAGATAAGAGTATGGGTGGTATCGCCGTAGGTGTGGATCACGGCAGTCCGCACATGGCCATGCTGCTTGTCATTGGATGTCTTGGGAGGCTGCACCGCGTCGGCGCCCTCCGCAATAGCCTTGTCGTATACGCCATCGACACTGTCGACTTCGAAGGCTACGTCCTTGACAGCATCCCCGTGCTTCTCGAGATGCTCGTGTATCTCATGGAGCAGAGCTCTGTCTTCCTGGGAGATTGGCTCGTCTTCGGGCAGGTGCTTCCATGAACGGATAGGGGATGTGAAGACAAAGCGAATATCTCCGTTGGCAACCACGTATGACGCAATGTACCGGCTTCCTGTCTCCAGTCCCCGGTACGCGATGGTCTCGAGGCCGAAGAAGGTGTTGTAGTATGAAGCAGCCTGTTTGGCATTGCCCACCCACCAGGTTACATGGTCATAGCCATTGAAATTGTTGCTGGGGCGTTGGACAGCGTAGTCTTGCCCGTCCGAGGAGGAGTCGCTACTTGAATACGTGGTGGTGTCTGAGATCGCAGACGGTGACATGCTCACCAAACCGGGTGCCTTGTTTTAAGCTAGCGTGGGGCGGAACTGAGAGCGGAGGAGTGATCGTTTAGGAGAGGTCGATAATGGAGAGGAACTATGGCACAAAGACCAGAGAGGTTTCTATTGATAGGCTTTATCTGAAGAGAGGGGGATGGAGCATAGAAAGCCAGCAAGAATAGAAGGGGACGTCGGCTTAACAATGGCTCTGTCCTTCCGACTCCTGTACCTGGAAACAACGTGCCAAAACGGGTCACACGCCGGGAATCCGGAACAGAGCGGGAAATACGGAAATACCACAAAGGACGAAAGCAATCCCTGGCGAATCTCCAGCGACCAACCAGACTTGAAGGGTGTTGTGATTCCCAAGACCTGCCTCTGACTAGTTTGCTTCATTCGCACAATCCCTGACGCGGGGGTGCTGACGCCCACAGTTGGAGCCGTCGTCCAGGACATTAGGATGAACCTAATTGCTAGGCCAGCACGGCCAGGCTTCTTGCAATGACGATAATAGGCCGAGTGAATGGGCGGCGTATGCATGTTTGTGCAAAGCCGTTGTGAAGTGGAGAGGCGGAATCTGACCGTACTCGTAGTGTTGATCGCCTGCGAAAGCCGCACAAAGCCGACTCTGGCCGAGAGCCGCACCCGCTTGGCCTCTCTCGGTCCAACTCCCAAGAACGACCTGCCCAAATGGTCAAGGCGATAACCACCACAGCCGCTGCTTGCTCTTCGTACTGATGACATGAGACGAGGCACGAGACCTGTGAGTCCAGCAGCTCCGTTGTTATGCTGGCCGAATGGCGGACTAGCGATTTGGTTGCCTCAAAAACTCTGACGTCTCCATGCTCTGCCAATTTAGTCAACCATTGGCAACATTCCTTATCAAAGTGAACTCCTCTTTGCCCAAGTTTGCTTCATTGTAGCAAAGTCGCCTTTCACGAGCGCCGTCACGACCTGCGGCCCAACCAACGCAGCATAGCAGAGGACTGAAACCCTTCTCTTGATATTTCCAGAGGGCATCATTCGGGCTAAACTGTCATCATGGCCGACATCTCCCTTAGCAGACGCGACATCAACGTACTCGGAAAAATCAAAGACCCAGAGTCGGATCCATCGTCAATGATACAAATTGACCCAACTCTCCCGAAGGATCCAAACATCCAAGACAAGGAGGTGTATGCGAGCCTATCTCAGCAAGAGCGCCAGATCATCTTGTCAATACAAGAACTCGAACTCCAGAGTGCCAAGAAGCACCCCAAAGAGGCAGCCGATATCAGAGTCGTTGGAGGATATCGCGAATGCGTTGCAAGGCTCGGGTGTCTCATTCAAGATCACCCCGAATACGCGAGTGCGAGCAACAACCGGGCGCAAGCACTCAGGCGATTGTATGGCGATTCCATGCTGATCTCCAATGCTCCCCAGCCTTTGCAGGCACTACTTCGAGCTGTCGATGAAAACGAGCGGCTGGAAGCGGCCTTCACCGCATTGTCCGACCTCGATCGTGCCATCTCCCTCCTCACACCGAAAAGTCCGTATACCATATTGTCACCGCAGGCCGCTAGGACCCTATCCATGGCGCACACCCAACGAGCAGCCTTATACCTCATGGCTTCCAAACTCATGCCCTCGAAGTCGGCCTCAGTGGGTACCGGAAGACGTGAGACGAGCTGGACCAAACTGGACTTTGAAGACAACGCCTCCTGGGATTTTGCGATGGGAGGGAGATATGGCAGCGAGATAGCCAAGGGACTTGCCGTAAGCACCAATCCAACAGCCAAACTATGTGGGCAAATCGTACGGGAGGCGATGAAGAAGGAATATGGAACAGATTTTGCGGTATAGCTAGGACGTGGCAACCCAAAACAGGCATTAAACACTATGTATTTAGATATGGCGGACATCGATTGAGTGTTGTAACAGTAAACTTGGCTAGGAGTCCCGGCCTTTGTCGAGGCCGTTTCGGAGGCGCGCTCTAGGGCTGCGTTGATTCGTCGAATGAATATGTCTTATAACTTCTTTGCGAGACCGAGTCGCCTATGAAGGTAATTGATTAAGCAAAATAGCTAGGGCGGCGGTGAAATAGGTCCAGACTCACCGGCGAGTAGCAGCTATCGTGTCTTGCGTAGTCTTGCCCTTTTCCTTCTCTTCTCGGCTGATTCGCAAAGTCGCCGCCGAAAGGCCGATGAAGACGGCGAAGATGGGGTCCGCAACGCGGGATATGATGAACGCCGGAGCAGCCATGGCAACAAGCTGATGAATGGGGTACTGTGGGATGTTTGTTCAAAGACCACGTTGGAAGAAAGTAGCGGATTGAAGGTGCCGTGGTTGTCGGCGTTGCCTTCGTCGTCTGTTTCGGTTGGGCGATGAACTTGCGATGCGAAGGGAGAGCCCCACATAAATTGGAAAGCTCAGGGAGCTTGGCTCAGAGAGCCACTTTGCACGGGCCAATTCTTAGTCATCAATCCATGCACCCTGCCCACTCCGCGAATTTTGAAAGCCCACAAACTGAAATTATTTCGGGGAAAGACTTCAAACACGGTCCCGTCGTCACTCTCTGAGCCTACCATCGACTTTAGGAATAGGCCCGAGGGAAATCAGGTACGACTTTTCTTGCATCCCTTCTCTGGCGTTTCTGCAGGCGATTTTTTCCTCCCTCTTTTCTGTCCCACTAACAAGTTTGCTTTTCTCGACAGAACTGATCAAGATGAAGTTCCTCAAGACGTCGCGAGTGTGCCTGGTCACCCGGGGCCGATATGCCGGCAAGAAGGTACGCGACCATGAAGAGAGCAACCCTCCCTCTTTGAATCCCATCCCCAGCTACGCCCACAAACGATAGCATGGGGAGGCGCTCTTGGCAGACTGGCACCAGCGCAGGGCCTGGAAGGCGAACGCGCGAGGGGACCAGCTGCTTGGTTTCCAGGAAGCGAGGCGAGGGCAGCAGCCTTTGGGGCACTTGATGGAATGGATGGAAAGGAAGCGGACGAGCAAGGCTGACGAGAAATCCTGCAGGTCGTCATCATCCAGCCCGTCGATACCGGCAGCAAGACACACCCGTATGGCCATGCTCTTGTAGCAGGCATTGAGCGGTACCCCAGCAAGATCACCCGCCGTATGTCCAAGACGAGACAGGAGAAGCGCTCCAAGGTGAAGCCGTTCATCAAGGTCATCAACTACAACCATCTTATGCCGACCCGCTACACGCTCGAGCTCGAGGGCCTCAAGGGCGTTGTGTCATCCGACACCTTCAAGGAGGTCAGCCAGCGTGAGGATGCGAAGAAGACGGTCAAGAAGGTGTTGGAGGAGCGCTACACGAGCGGCAAGAACCGGTGGTTCTTCACCCCTCTCAGTATGTTTACCTCCCCTATGGTTTTTCCACCTTCTCGGCAGAAAATTCTACCGGATGCGAGCATAGAGCACAATTGAACTAACCAACTTCAGAATTTTGATCGATTTTCCTCAATCGGCTGGGGCGGGCGAATGGTTATCTGGGGCTGTATACAGCATGCATCACGGAATAAAACTGAGGCTCACTAGCTGAATTTACGGCAAAATTGAGACGGCAATCATATGGCGTTCCCGCCATAACTATACCCGTGAATGACATTTGCGCAGAGAACGCGGGATCCCTAAAGCACGCTTATGGGATGGAGGTAATGAACCCTCAGTGACGAATGTGTCCGAAATCCCCAGCAATATGGGTATCTAGGAGGAACGATGATTTATTGGCCACGCATTTCCCCGGCTCCGTCCCTGTGATATGGCCAGTGTACTCGAATGTTATTGCTCAAGGATCAATATGTTTAAAGATGTGCTGTGGTTCGACTTTGAACTGACTCGAAAGCTCAGCGAACAACCACCCCATCGAACGCAGCCATTTCTCCAGTATCCATTCCTGTGGCTGCATGCATATGTTGCCCTTACCTTTTTCCCTTTTATTCAATAATTATCTCTTGAATCAAGGTCTACCAGCTTTATTCCGCTCCTCTTATGGATGGAGTCTTTGTCGATGCTTGGGAAGAGGGCTATAGACCAGTGACTTCAGACTTCCACTTGGAATGCCATGTCCCAAATTGACATACACGGCGACCTGGCTATCAAGCCACCTAAATTGCTGTATAATTTTGCGTTAAATCCGTGTTGCCACGAGAGTCAATGAATACGCAATAGGATCCATTAAGATCCCGCCAGGAAGATTGGGGAATCCCCAAGTTGATAAAGAAACTTGGGGATTCCAACAGAGTTTTATCCGCGTTTGGGGCATGTTTGACGGACAGAAAAAAGAAAGAAAAGAAAAGAAACATGCTCCTTGTAAAGGGTATCTCTGCCGTTGGCAGCATACCACCCCAACGGCATGCACCGCATACGGGGGATCTCCACCGCTAGTCTATAATGTTCAGCTTGTCTTCGTCCTACGACTCCGGACGAGCTGTTGGGGGAGATGTGGCTACCACAGATGCTAGACATAGCACCTGACCGCTTAGCTCTCGAGCCAAGTACTTGTGCTTTTGGTCGAGTGGTCGGCAGGTGACTGTGATAGCTTCCCAGTGACGCCTCGGAAACACAAGCAGCCCCTGTTCAATTATTATTTTTTTTTAAAAAAAAAAATTTAATGTTAATACCTGACGCACTTGGACACATGGCAGCGCTGCGACAATCGTCGAACTCCCAAGCACAGTCATGTGGGCATTGATCTTTTACCTGGGCTGTTGTGCAATGAGCTCTGGTTAGTCTTCTCATAGGAGAAGAAGATTACGATAAACATACTGCATCCGGAGACACCCAACGCAAGAGTCTGGGGCACTTATATCTCTCTCCTCGGAATTCAAATAACGCGGGAAATATCGACCACGACAGTGTCATCGTATAAAGAGTTCACCCCAAGCAATGGGGCTGGGGAGGCGAGAAGTAGACTGAGCTGACCTTGTGAGATGTGAGATGTTGAGATTCAAATTTGACGAGACTCAACGAGTTGGATAAACCACGTAAACGTAAACCGAATGTCCAATATTCCTTCTTTAACCCGTATCGCAATACATTCTTCAACATCAGAGTCGAATGTTCAAATAACGAACTCATTGTCGAATGGCCTGTAACTGGCCCGTAATTTTGTTTCAACTTGATGCGAGCAAAAACCACCACATAACCTGTGTGCACGAGTTCAAGAAAACATTAGGTATGGTCATTATGTACAATACCACAGGACTGCATGACAACACACTTTAGGTCTAACTGTTTCGCACTCCAACTAACTCAAGATGTCAGCCAATAAATGGTTTATTTACAAATCTATTTCCAGTTGCTTGCTAGAAGTACATTGGATTCGGGTTCCGCGCGCAAGTGTTCAATAAATGCCTCTCATGTAACCCCATGTGTTTGTTCTGTTGCTCGTGACGCCTCCCCGATGGTGGTGCCACCCGTACCTCCCGCTGTCTAAATGTGTTACAACATTGCAGTTGCGATTGAAGTGCTGGTGTTATGACGGAGGAAAAAACTAAAAAAACTCAAGAGCAAGAAAAGGGAACCCTGTTTATGCCCATCCTTCTCTTCCTCCAAAGCCGTATCTCGCAAGGTGAAAAGGGTGTAATCGAAAAGGAGGAAAATAGTAAGTGATTATGTACTCTCAATGTTATTGCGCCATGTAATTCGTGTCATCAGCTCAATGCCCCATGGTATGTGAAATTGACAACCCTCTTTTTTGTGTCTCTTATCCCCCCAATGGCCGAGAAATCGTAGTAGTTGGTCAGGATCGAAGAAATCGAGACTGGCTCGCATTAAATTCGTATGGTCGAAAAAGAATTAGGGCCCTGGGTCGTTCCCGGCCGCGAATGTATGCCGCAATTTATGCTCATGCCATGCCAATCTTCGACTTGGCCTCGTTCAGGTAGTTACCGGCATCAATTCCAGGTGCGTAGGTAGGAGCAAGTCCTCCGAGGGTGACGAAGACACTGGTCAGGACAAAACCAAGGATGATGAGACGGCGCAGCGCAGGCCGGCGATTACCAAAGTCAGCCCATTGACGTCCGGCCTCGCCAGCATAGCCCTTGATCGCCTCAAATCCGAGCTTGTAATAAACCATACCGCCCAGCGCGATGCTGTAGCCGAAGAATTGGAGACCCGACACCTGAGTACCCCAAATGAGCATGGAAGCAGCGACGAGCATAACATCCTTCAGCACACCGCAGAGGGTGAGCACAAGCGAGGAAGTCTTCCCGATCTATCGATAGTGTTAGGACCATAGAGCCATACCGGACTGGTCAATGCGCGGTACTTACCAAAAATACGACCGAAACATTAAGCAAAAAGGCGCACATGCCATTCAGGAACAGCGTCGTGAAGCCAACCTTGTACACTTCGTCCATGCTAACCTTTGGGATTTCCCAAACCAGAGCAACAGCGAAATTCATAGCGGCACAGACGGGAGCGAAATAGTATAGAGAAACCAAGGGGTCCATCTTGTACTCGGCAGAGCTCAAGAGACGTTGGACCATGGTAAGTCGGAGGGCCTCGAAGATAATGCCTCCAATCTGGTAGATAACACCAATCCAAACAAACTTGATCTCACCAATCGACGCGATGATTACACCGACGACGATAACCGAGACGTTGAGAAACACCTTTAGGTTCGGCTGCGAGACACCAAGGGCCCAGCTCGCAATCAGAACAGCGACAGGTGTGGTGGCCTGGGGCTTGTTAGCGGTTGCCCAGAGTCCTGCACAAGTGCCATCGATACGCGCGTGGAGGAGCACAAACCTTTAGCATCTGAATAAAAGCAACGCTGAGATACAGATAGGTGAGATTCCCGCAGATCAAACTCAAGCTGAAGAAGAATCCGATCGGAACGATGGCTCGCAGGTAAACCCGGCCCGTCATCTTGACAGTCTTCCGGCCATCCAAGAGCGTAGTGTACCGGGCAAGCAGTTGGGTCATGATCGTCGCGAAGACCAGGTGGTATGTTGTCAAAATGACCGGGTAACCTAGCATGTCTCAGCATTTTTTGCCCATTTCTAATGTCCTCGGACAATATCTCTAGAGTTGTTCTTACTGAATTCGAGGGTGGAAAGAATCCATTTGTTGAACAGGATAACCGATGAACTGAGGGTGATCCAGACACTATGCCGAATACTGCGTTAATTCTCTTCGCTCCAAGTTGGCAAACTCCTCAGGAATGGGGGCTCAACTCACGTCACGTAGAGCGCAGGATGTACGGAGGAGGTCTTGGGAGGTTGAGCCTTCTCTGCCTCAGGGTTGACTGTGGGAAGGATGGCGCCATTCTGCTGCTCTCGCGGCGACTCGCCCGAGGCCCGTGTCTTCTCGTCCATGACCATTGTAATGACTTGTAGGCGGTATCAACGGCGAAGGTCAATCAGGGAACGGCTATTGTCTTGAATGCTGTAATTAAGGGCGATCTCGTTGAAATGCTCCGGAAAGGTGTGGCCGGGAGAAAGAAGAGGCGACGTCGACAACAGTGTTGGTGGCGTATCGCAGCAAGTTCAGGCGAAACAAAACGAGTGGAATGGCCAAGGCCTGCTGAGACCAGTAGTGGAAGAATCAGCGATCGCGCCGACACTGTTAAAAAAAAAGGTGGATGATTAGATTGTCGCCGTAAAACTCCTGAAGGGCCGTTCGTTTGGGGTCGGCGCTGCTCGTGCCAATCCGTCGGTCGTCGCTCGACTTTTGGTCAAGGAGTTGCGATGAAGAGGCTAGGAGTGATCAGAGAAAAAGGAAACGCGGTTCGTGGCGTGTAAAGAAAGACGGCGAGCGAGGTAGGGGAGGCTGCTACTTTTTTTTGGGCTGGGTGTGGGTAACTTTTTTGGCAACTGGGTTGGCCCAATCAATTTTTTTGTCCTGGGAAATTGGAACCACCAGGTCAAAGATTAACAGCATGCAGCCAGCAAGCTCGGACTCGACTTGAGCCCCCTCGATCGCAATAAGACTATCCACCCGGACGCTTCTCTAAAATGCAGTGGAAACGGTCCTGTCGCTTTGCGCGTCCTGACTCCTGAGTCCCGACTCCTTTGTTGCAAGACAGGGAAATGTCGTCGATCGGCGATCCCATAGGCCCATCAAGTCGGTGGGCTCGATATCATGGGCCAAGCTAGCTGCCTTTCACGTCTGGATTGGCGGGCATGGACGGCTATGTACCAGGTACTTCGAAACTAGAAAATCTGTGGTGTGCCGCCGCCAATAGGGGGTAATAACGGGAAAGGGGCGAATCTGTTCTTTTTACAGGCGGGGCCCCATTCATCTCTCACTTACATGCCACGTGCCTGCTAGCAAGAACATTGCTAAGTTTGCCCAACTCTGCCAATCTGGGCAAGCGAAAAGCGAAACAAATAGACTTTATGCAACAATCAACTCTCTTGCATGCTCTCAGCCTACATTGTTAAAAACTCTCCATCGTGCGGCGGACATAAGACGACGGCACAGAGTCTTGGGTACGATGGTTGCCACCAGGTAGGTAGGTAGGTAAGTGCTAGGTCGTCTGGGGGGAGGTGCGTCGGGTTTTGTTGAAGACACACAGCACACAGCACACAGCACACGGCACCATGCAATGCGTCGCCGAGCGGTAAATCGGCAGCCACCCGTGGGCCACTGCTAGGAGAGATGTGCGACATGCTGTCTGTTTGCTGAAGATTCTCGCTAAAGATGTCTTTCATGTTGTGTTTTCAGACTCTTGGCCACCCGTGAGGGTCTTAGGCACACCACAGACCTACTGGAGTTTCCAACCTTCTACTACTTCCTGCTGTCGACCAATTCTTGCCATTGACTCGCTCTTCCAATTCCCCCTTTGGCGGAGGCCTAAGGTTCAGCCGAGCGCCGCGACAGCGTCGACGAGTGATGTACATATGAGCTCAACATAATTCACGCCACGCCAAGTCAAGTAGTCTCAAAATGCCTAAGCGAGCACTGGAGCGGCGTCGAGGTGCCATCTTGAATCACTGCCCTTCTTCTGTAATGAAGGGTAGAAAGAAAGGCTGGGCGGGCAAATGGCGGGGAGGAAACTGACAGACGACCTTGTACTCCATCGCATTTATATATTCCTGTATGCTGGACAGAGCGACAGAGCCGATTCCCCTCACATCACAGGAGGACTGTGCACAGGCATTGTGTGGTGTAGATGCGGCAAACGCCCGATGTATTTGTCGGTTATCTCCGCCCAGGAAGAGCACGAGCGGGAGCTGGGGGCTTCGAGACTTTTGCGGCATGGTCCCACGACGTGTCTCTATTTCCGTAATGACGGAATTGTAATTGGGAATGCCGGTGGTTCACTTACCAGAGTAGGAATGGCTCTATTGGCACCATCTTTACCTGGTTTGACTTTCTTTCCTTGGGACGGATGATCTCTTGTACGTACAATACCTCTGTCGGTGCCTTATACGGATAAGTCCTCTCAAACCTGTTGCCTCGTTCCTACCTTCCTCCCTGCCACCTTATAATTATGTACCTACCTATGTTTTGCCCTTGAAAAGCCGTGACACAAGAAAAGAGAAGGATGGCCGGACGTTTGCGTTCAACATGCCGCAAGGCCGCCGAGACCGTCCAACCGCAAAATCTATCCAGTACGACCATATCGTTTGGGGTCCTGGGAGAACCATGTGAATTTGCACATTTTTGTTTGCCACTGTATCACTTCGGCTCCAGTTGTCCAGAGTATACTCTCACAGTAGAGTACCTATCTATGTACATCAAAGACCGAGAACAAAGTCCTGAATCGTACGGGAGCGCTGTCGGAAGCCCGTGGACCAGGCTCAACGGCGATCCATCCCGTCCAGATCCTTCTGCTGATGAAACAAGAAGATCAGTGGAAGTGGCGGGACTCGACTGCTGCCTTATCCTGGGTGTTGCTCCCTCCTCGACCACCGCCATGTCGTGACCCGTGCTTGGCGAGTTTGTGGAACTATTTAATAACAGGAAGCCCCCTGAGAAGCGGCGGTGCTTGTGTCGACTTTAACGTTTGCTGCGAACAATGATTCTGATGGATCGAAGCCCTTGTTTCAAGACAGCCGGGCCACCACTTGACAAGGCCTCAAACAAGCCTTTTGGCGTCCCTGGCTGGGCGACCCAGGGCCAAGTAGTATACGAGACACATGTTCAACGACGATAAAGGAAAAAGAAAGAGTTCTCTTGCATCCACTACGTTGGGTAGTGATCGACGGAATTTCTGCATGTTGATCCTGATGGTGAAACGGGCGCATGGTGGAGAGATAGATGTGCATGACTTGGGGCGTTCTCAAGGGCCGTCGAGAGGGCTCAACTGACAACCGCCGCGAAACAAAATAGGATGGCGGCGGGTTTGCCAGCAACAACATTTCGCACACTGACCATTGATGGCTGGCCTGAGGAAAGTTCGATGGGTTACTGGCGCGGCAACGGCAACGGCAACGGCAACGGCAATGGCAGGCGAGATCGTCTATCAAAATTAGCTAATTAGAGAAGGGGGACATTCGCTCGGCCTCAAGCCCCAAGTGCTGCTCGAGCAGTGCTGCTGGGTTCGGAACGAGCGTTGAGGAACTTGGAACTCTTTTTGGAGCTCCTGTCACACCAACGCTGGCCTGTGCTGGGCTTCCACTTCCAGTTGGTTTGGGAGGTGCTTTCGATCGTGTCTGCATCGACCTACTGTATAGAGATAGCTACCAGGTAGATTTTCACGTCTCATGTTGGCCAACCTGTTGGGCAATGGCAATGCAGAGATGCATGGCGGGTCTGCCTCAGGACGAGGCAATAAGAAAGAGGCGTGGGTTGTGTCGCAGTGGTTTAAATTTGCAGTCCTTCGTCTTCGAGAGGCAGGTACCCAGTACTCGCCGTACAATTGGGGGGGGGGGGTTTACTGCTGATAGCTCCTGTGCAACCTGGAATTCGAGCCTGGAAGCGAGCCAGCCAGGCTCAGAGGTCAGCCAGAAGGCCAATGTTAATGTGAAATGACATCGCTGGCCATCTGAAGCTTCAACAAGAGCCGGGGTTGGCTGGCTTGGCTGGGCGGGACCCTGCGGGATGTTGCCCCACCACCCCTTGGATACAGCCACTAGGACCTGCCCGCTCGTCGAAATAATTTTAGCCCATCGATTGTTCTCCTTTTTTTCTGGGGCGCGAAATCACGGTCTGGGCCAAGCTATCAAAACGATAGCAGCCGCCAGAAAAGCCAGAGGTGCTGTGTGTTCCCTGCTCTCTTGAACAAACTCCGGCCACGCCTCATCCTGTTCCGCTGCCAATTGCTCGCGTCCTCTTTCTGCGCAGAATCCTCACTACCTCGACTGTTTGCTGTGCGTTGCCAGTTCTGCAAAGTCTCGCAGCATCCAAGCTTTTTGGACCATCTTCTCCACCATGGCGGATATGTGGGTTTCCCCTCCGTCCTCGCTTGCAGCTCACCGCAGCTCAAGCTGGCACAATATGCGTGCCGTGTTCTGCTTCATGACGGAAGAAAGGGCGATGGCTAACCCTACGTCTTCGTCTCTAGCAACGTTGATGTTCTTGTTATCGGCGCAGGCCCGACTGGCCTAGGCGCTGCCAAGCGTCTCGATCACATTGTGCGCTCACCGCTCCCTGCCGGTCCAGACCAAGGTCCACGACATCGGTGCTAACTTGGGCTCACAGAATGGCCCTTCGTGGCTGATCTTGGACGCCAACGAGAAGGCCGGCGGTCTTGCTTCCACGGACGTCACTCCCGAGGGCTTCGTGAGTTCTACCTGTCCCGCTGGAGCCCGCCGTCTCGACAGTCTGCTAACCGATACGCCCGCTAGCTCTACGACGTCGGAGGCCATGTCATCTTCTCACACTACAAGTACTTTGACGACTGCATTGACGAGGCATTGCCCAACGAGGATGATTGGTACACCCACCAGCGCATCTCCTATGTGCGCTACAAGAACCTTTGGGTTCCCTATCCGTTCCAGAACAACATCTCCATGCTCCCCAAGGACGACCAGGTGAAGTGCATTGATGGTCTCATCGACTCTGCCCTCGAGTGTCGCGTCGCAAACACCAAGCCCAAGGACTTCGACGAGTGGATTGTACGCATGTGTGGTGAGGGTGTTGCGGATATCTTTATGAGACCCTACAACTTCAAGGTCTGGGCTGTGCCTACTACCAAGGTATGGAAACTCCAACCGCGTGTGTCAGATCATGTGCTCACAACCCACCTCAGATGCAATGCCAATGGCTCGGAGAGCGTGTCGCTGCCCCCGATGTTAAGCTCGTCACTAGGAACGTGATCCTAAACAAGACAGCCGGCAACTGGGGACCAAATGCCACGTTCCGTTTCCCCGCGCGAGACGGAACCGGTGGTATCTGGATTGCCGTGTCAAACACGCTTCCAGAGGAGAGGAAGCGGTACGGCGAGAAGGGTACAGTCACCAAGGTCGATGCCGAGAAGCATACCGTGACCCTGAAGGACGGCACCACCATCGGCTACGGCAAGCTTATCAATACCATGGCTGTTGACCATCTTGTTGAGAAGATGGGTAACCAGGAGCTCATTAAGCTCTCCAAGGGCCTCTACTACTCGTCGACCCACGTCATTGGTGTCGGTGTCCGAGGCGAGCGCCCTGAGCGAATTGGCGATAAGTGCTGGGTGAGAACGGCCAACAACCCTTGTTTGCCTCGTTTGTATGCTGACTATTCTTCTAGCTTTACTTCCCCGAGGACAACTGCCCCTTCTACCGTGCCACCATTTTCTCCAACTATTCTCCGTACAACCAGCCGCAAGCTGATGTCAAGTTGCCGACCTTGTATCTCGCCGACGGCAGCAAGGCCACCTCTGGGGAAGCCAAGGAGGGTCCTTACTGGTCCATTATGCTTGAAGTCTCACAGTCGACTATGAAGCCCGTCGATGAGGAGAATTTGCTGAGAGACTGCATCCAGGGGCTTATCAACACTGACATGATCAAGCCTGAGGATGAAATCGTCTCTACCTATCATCGCAAGTTCGACCACGGCTACCCTACTCCCGCCCTCGAGAGAGAGGGTGTACTCAAGGAGCTTCTTCCCAAGCTCCAGGATATGGACATCTACTCGCGTGGCCGGTTTGGCAGCTGGAGATACGAGGTTGGCAACCAGGACCATTCCTTTATGCTCGGAGTCGAGGCAGCGGACAACATTGTCAACGGCGCTGTCGAGTTGACTCTTAACTATCCCGATTTCGTAAACTCGCGCCAGAACACGGAGCGTCGGCTTGCTCAGACATTCAATTTCGCCACAACGAGCGCAGCAGCAACTGCGGCACCAGCGGCCAAGGATATCCCCACCAGAGATCGCGCCGCTTCCAAGGTGTCGGTGAACGGCGGCCACTCCAGAAAGCCCTCGAAGCAGGTCAAGTAAAAACGTAACGTACAAAACTGGCGGTCTTGGACCCGAATAATGAGAATGATTGAGAGGGGATATGTAGAGCGACTGTTGGGTTTGCATAGCTGGCAGAGGTTGCCATTGTTTTTGATTGCGATGTGCTTCATCTTGCAAGCATTTGGGATTGGCAAAATACCAGCGGGGGGACCATTGCGACGGTTCCCCGTTCATTTGAGACTTGTTGACATCAAGGCCTGCCGACACTAGATCCTTGGTGGCATATGATTTTGGTGGGACGGCAGAATACTCACCACTAGATCTTCTCTCTTCTAGAGTAGAGCCTGATTTCAGGAGGTTGATAGGAGAATGATGTTATTTAGAGCTGCTGATGGTGTTTTGAAGTTGTCTTCCGCTGCCCTACAGTCTCGTGCATTCGGTTTTGTATTTCGTACCTTACCTACCTACCTAAGCAGGAACATGTTGCACACTACCTAGGTCCTTAGGGAGGTACATGCTTGTAATGTACATTGGTACTGTACCTCCCTCAGCTGTTTGGCTGGAGGTCTCAGTGCCTGAAGCATTCGCAGGAAGATAAGAATCAACTGTCGCGTGAAAATGAAGCCTGTAAGAGGAGTAAAAGAGAATTGCACTATATATTGTGCGTCAGTCCACATCCTCGTGTCTGATAATTGCTGGGATTCTTAGAAGAGGTACTTGATCTTCTTCACGTGAAGCAGTGGGGCTGAAAATTGGAGAACAAGGGGAGAAAAGGGGTCCGGTACTGGAGGCGCGGGTCCATCCGGCGGGAAGTGACGTCAATGGCGCAAAAAAATAAAAAGAGAGGGGGGGGGGGGAGTTGGACCCAAACGAAATCGGAAGCCTGCGCCATGTCTCGGCAGAAGTGAAGGCTCCCATCCTCTGTGGGCGAGCCACACACGAGAGAGTTCCAATGGGAAGGAACAAACCTAAATACTCTAGTACAGTATTCTAGGGTACCGTATCTAACGGGGGAGTAAGGGTGGGAAGTGGAAAGCAAGGCGAAACATGGAGAACAGTGTCTAATGTACGGCTGCGAGGTGAGTCCTACACCAAATTCGGTCAGCTGCATGGCTGGGAGAGAGACAAAGCAATATACATGTACGTCAGTCTTTGACAGATGCAACCCGACAAGACTGGTAAGTGATAAGAAGAGTAAATGGTGAGCGGAGGTGCGAACTGGCTCTCCAGAAAGTCACACCCTGAGAGCCTAAGAGGTCACAGATGGCTGTTGGTGTCCGATCATGGTGGAAAAGCGGAATCCCCAAATGCAAAACTTGGAAATCGGATGCATCCGACCACATGGAATCTGACCTAGTTTATCCCCAGTGTCGTCTTAATTTACAAGTGATATAGGGAGATGTGGAGCCACAAGGAACATACCTACTGTGTATGGATGTAGTACCTTACTTAGGAACGTCGGCAATGGAGACTTTGCATTGCCTGTCACTCACTCCATAACGCATTCTTCGCTCCCCGCGGCGCCCTTCTCCTTCGCTTTATCGCCTTTTCACTTATGCCAGCTCCTGCAGGTCCGTCGGCACTTTACAGAAGTTCTGCCGCATCCCTAACCCAACCCGCCCGCCACAGGAGTTTCCGCAGAGCTTCGCAGCCCGCTGCGAGTGCGTCTGCCGCCATCTAAACAAACTCACCAACCTTGGACTGCGGACGTCTTGGCGATTCCCATGCCAGCCAAGAGAACCAGCGACATCTTGCATCATCGTCAGAACCGACATATCAATTTTGACCCAAGCAGGCCAACTACCATCACAACCTCAAAAAAAACCAGATAACCAAGCGGGGGGGGAAACCACTATTGCCATTTGCTGCTGCCTTACGCCACAAGCCGCAGATCCACGACCGTTTGCCGTTAGGTATAGAGTTTCAGTCGCGTCGACGCCGCCCGCCGCCCGCCTCCCGCTCCTCCGGCCAGCATTCGATCCCCAGATGGTCCGGACCACGATCGGAACATGACGACGAGGCCTTTCCGACGACCCTGTGATCCTTGAGCCTGCGGGGCCCTCCCTGACCTTGGCGATCATGGATTCTGCTGCCACGAGACTGCCCGACGACCACCAGCTCGACTCGCCTGGGCGCATCTTTGAGCGTCTGCGCCAGATTGCCGGCTATGCCTGGGACGACTCCAGGGCACCATTTCACTCGACGTACGACAACTGGCACGTATTTGGCACCAGGTTTGTCTCGCCCTTCACGACGGCTGGAAACACGGCGGCTACGTCGCCTGCTCCGTACTACCTCCCAAGCCCGGCGCCCTTGCCGAACCTCGGGATCCAGAGTCGAGCGACTCCGCTAGACAACCACCCGCCAATATCTGCCCCGCACAGCGATGCTGGCAGCGATGGCTCCGCTACATCCCCCCCTGCTATTCCACCGACGGCCGCCGCCGACGCCGCTGTTGTAGAGGAGCAGGTCGTGGCGAAACTATCGTACCATGTGCTCCGCGAAGAGAGGGCGTTCCATATCGCCAAGGGCCTGATCGCCGGCGCAGATCCTACGGGGGAACATATCGTAAAGCCCCTGGATATTATCCGTCTGGCGCCGCTGCCAGGTGATAGGGGGACTCTGATTGTTACCATCTATGAGTTTCCCGGCCCGAACTATATATTTGATATCCTGGACCTCGGACCAGCTTTCTACTTTGCTGAGAAGCGCAACGACTGGTGGGAAATGCGCCGCGATGAGAATCCCAAGCTCGACCCCCCACTCAGCCTGCAAAACTTTCTGGATTTTGCCATTGGCGCTTCCCAATGTTTGGAGATGATACATCATGGTCAGGGCATAGTCCACGGCGAGATACGAGGCGACGCATTTCACTATAATGTCCAAACGAGCAAGGTCAAGCTGGTATCTTTTGGCTCGGGACTGAGGTCATTTGAGCATGGATTGACAAGCACGGGGTGGTCTGCCCTGTCCAACGAAGTCGGCGCCAGGAACAAGCTCCAGTATATCAGCCCGGAACAAACCGGGCGTATGCCAGCCGAACCCGACACTCGTACCGATATCTATTCCCTTGGAGTGCTATTTTGGAGTCTCTTGACGCAACAGCCAATTTTTCAAGGAGAGACACCACTAGACATTGTGCAAGGTGTGCTTGGACGTAGGATACCCAACGTCTCTGCCATCCGAATAGACATTCCTGATGCGGTCGGACGCATCATACAAAAGTGCACATCCAAGAATGTCAGTGACAGGTACTTCTCGGCTAGTGGCCTAAGATATGACCTCGTCACGGTTCAGAAACTGCTTGGCAACGGCGATTGGTTGGCCCTCAAGGATTGGCAAATCGCTTCTAGGGATGTCTCGTCGTTCTTCATATTACCAACAATGATGATTGGGCGGGATCGCGAAAGGGCAGAGCTCCTCAGAGTCATAGAACGAGTTGCCAAGAGCCATGCCATAAGCCAAAACGGGGGACCCAATCGATTATCCGATGGACCAACCTTGTCCAACGAGCACCTGGACGGTGCTGAGGCCTCTAGTGATGCAAGTTCGGCCGAAGGGACAAATCGACAAAGCGGATCAATCACGCATACTGTGACTTCGGATTCAAGATGGAGGACCAGTTTCATCCCTTCCTCGCTCGGGGTCGAGTCGGTAAACAATTCTTTGGAAGGCGGTTCATCAGGTAACTCGACCATTTCTGCTGGCATCCGCCCCCATCGTCCATGGGAAAGACAAAGTGTCTCATTTGAAACTGGAAGTCTTGTCGACGGCATCTCTTTGGAGCCTTCCAGGCTTAGCGCTACAGCGACGACGGATTCCTCATCGAGCTTATCACGGCAGCTCGGTTCGGCCAAATTCCGACGGCAAGGCCATTGTGAGATTGTGACAATAGAGGGAGCAGGTGGTCTCGGAAAGAGTTGTCTTGTTCAGTCCGTCTTGGCAGACGTCCGCAGGAGAGGCTATTGTGCGACAGCCAAGTTTGATACTGCCCGAAGGACTGCCTTTGGACCGCTTCTAAAACTTCTATCTTCTCTATTCCGCCAAGTATGGGGCGAGAGGAACACGGAAACTCCCTTTCACCAAGCGCTGAAACAGTACGTCCGACCAATATGGCCCACACTGCACAAAGTCCTTGGCTTGCCCGAATTCCTCTTGGGCCCTGTTGAAGCCTCGTTAGCACGTTCCGCGTCAAACAGCCAGGGCATCCGACCTACGCTGAAGAGGCGGGGATCATCACCTGAGATGCTTGCCCCGTTCGGCGGGCGGAGCACTTCGACCCCATCTACCCAGAGTTCACAAGACTTCCTCCGGGCTGGCACTGCAACAAAAAGCATCCGATTGATGAATACCTTCCTCGATGTGATGCGAATGTTCACGCACCACAAGTTTATATGCTTTTGCCTGGATGATCTCCACTTTGCAGATGATGAATCCCTCGAGCTCATCACGCAGATCATTGGAGCAAGGCTCAAGATGGTGATACTCATAACATATCGCCCAGAAGAACTAGCCCCTGAGAAAGTACACAAGATCCTAAATCCACCCAAGTCCGAAGAGCTTTCTAGGGCGGGTGGGCTGACAACTACAAAGATTACTCTGATGCCGCTTGGCGAAGATGACATTGTGCAGTATGTCTCAACCACACTTTCGTTGCCGAAGGAGGATATCCTCCCGCTGGCGCTGGTTATCCAGTCCAAAACTGCTGGTAATCCGTTCTACATGCGGGAAATGCTTAACGCGGGCCATCGAAAGAAATGCATATGGTATGACTACCTAGTTGGCCAGTGGAAGTATGATCTCGATAGGCTCTTTGATCAGTTTCAAGGAGAACAGAATTACGATGTCCTTGATACGGCTTTCATCACCCGTCGCCTAAGCGAGTTGCCTGCAGCGTCGAGATCGATCCTTGCCTGGGCCGCTTTACTTGGCCAAACATTCTCTTTCGATCTCATTTGCAAGTTAATGGGCGGCAACGCTCATTACATCGACGAGGCGCACCCAGTATCGCAAAACGAGCATTCTGCCGGGACATCTTCATCGCGAGATGCCGTTGCTGGACTTGAAGCAGCCCTCCAAGCTTGCATCATTGTCCCAAGTGATCGCGATGACCGCTTTCGCTTCGCTCACGACAGATATATCCAAGCAGCCTCGGCGTTGAAGGAGTGCAACGCTCGGAAAATGCACTTCGTCATTGCGCAGACTCTTCTCAAGGACTACTCTGCGGATGCAGCGCTGAAGGATAATACGGCTTCCCACATCTGCGAAGCTGTGGACATTATCAAAAAGACGGTGCCCCTTCGACGGCCTTACCGGGACCTTCTCCTCCAGTGTGCGCGAGAAGCCAGCGAGAGCGGAGCGAGGCCAACCGCAGCGAAGTATTACAGCAATGCTGTTGCCTTGCTTCAATCCAACCCATGGGAAGTCGGCGCTAAGGACGTCTCGTACGACGAAACCGTCAAGCTTTATCTCGGAGCAGCGGAGAGCTACTTGTATATGGGGCATCAGAGTGCTGCCAACGTCCTTCTCCAGACAATTTTTGACCGTGCAAGGACAGCTGTCGACAAAGCGCCTGCCTGGGTGTTGCAGTCGAGAATATTTGCCCAGTCCGGAGACTCGAAGCAGGCCTTGGATTCGCTCAGACAATGCCTGACGGCTCTAGGCGTCAAGGTAGATGAACATCCCACATTTGAAAAATGTGATGAGCAATTCGCACGTCTGTGTGTGAAGATACAGACAATGGACCGCCACGATGTGCTTAACCCGCCATCGGCAAAGGACCCGAGTCTAGAATCGCTGGGCGCTGTGCTGGCCGAGACCACAAGCGCCGGGTGGTGGCACGATTGTCTTGATTTCTACCAGCTCTCTCTTCTCATGATGGAGATGCACTTTGAACGAGGGGCATTTCCGCAGTCGGGCATGGCATTTTTGCACCTGGCCATCATCGCGCTCTCCCGCTTCAACATGGTTCAATTCTCGGTGGACTTGGCCAATTTCTGTCTAGAGCTTCTGGATAAGTACCGAGATCCATTCTCCTTGGCCAGGGGGTACATGGTCTACGCAAACTTTGTCGGCCATGTTCAGCATCCGATTGGGTTTGCGGTGAGCCAGCTAGAGGGAACTGTCGAATATGCAGCGGCAGCTGGAGACCGAATATCAGCCATTCTTAGCTTTGGACTCTCTGCTCAGCTCCGGTTTTTTTCCAGCGAAAACTGCTCTGATCTCGAGGCGTTCTGCCAGTATGGTTGTGAAGAGATCCCGAACTGGCATTTGGACACCCGAGGCGGTACGCATATTATCGCAGTGAGACAGGTTTGCCGCGCTTTGCAGGGGAAAACACGAACGTCAAACCCCTTTGAGGTTTTGAGTGACGAGCAGCACGACGCTGTGACCTACAAGACATGGCTTGCAACGCACACAAACAATGGCGGTAGGTCGCTGTTGATTTATGAGACCATGGAGATGGTGCCTCTGTTCTTGTACGGTCACTACCAGAGGGCTATCGAGATCGGGAAGGCCTGTGTGCAAAATGCACCACTGCTGTGGTCGGCTCGTAACACGAGGCTGGCCATGCTGTTTTATGGTCTGTCCCTGGCTGGTGTCATCCTTCGCCAACAACGGGATCCTCGGCCGCTAGCGGAGGACTTCAAAGCCCAAGCCGACGATACGGTGCAGCAGATTGAAGAGCTCAACAAGAAGATCAAGGACTGGCAGGTTGTTAACAACGTCAACTACCTGGCCTGGTCCAAGTTGCTCGATGCCCAGGTGTCAGAGATACTCGGCAACCATGGCACCGCTATCCAGCAATACGAGGAGGCGCTAGATCATTCGTCAGAGCACAACTTTGTCTTTGAGGAAGCGCTCGGAAACTACTTGATGGCAGATGTGTTCATCCGGAAGCTGGCGCGACGCTCGGCGCGGTCTGCACTCCGCGATGCGGTGAGTCTCTACCGCCAGTTCGGTGCTACAGGCATTGCCGATCGTATCGAGGCCGAACACAGCCTGCTGCTTCACGGGCCGACTCGGAATTCTCGGACCGTCGACGCCGGGGTGCAGACCGACTTTGCTGGAGACGCTGCGACTGTTCAATATCGCGCCGTGGACAGCGAAGGCGTGGGGGATCCCCAACAAGCCACCCAAGCTGCTATCGCCGCGCTAAAGGGGGAGCGCATGACGGCTTGGAGAGGTTCGATGCAGCCCGAAGCCGGGGCTGGCCTGCCTGCACTCGATATGATCGATCTGCATGCCATCCTCGTGTCTTCGCAAGTCATCTCCTCGGTCTTGAGGGTGGACGAGCTTCTCAAAACGATGTGCGACGTGATACTCCAGACATGCAGCGGGTCGGCAACGCTCGCCGCTATCGTAGTGCAGGATGAAGGGACCGCGGACTGGTGTGTTGCCGCCAGCGGTGATCCCGACAAGGGTGCCGAAGCACACATTCCAGGCATTCCGCTCAGTGGGACTGATCTCATTGCCGAGAACGTTATCCTCTATTGTACGCGGTTCCGCGAGGTTGTCTTCCTCCGGGACCTGGTCAGTGACGAAAGATTTGGCAACGTGAGCGAGTTCTGGCTTCGGAAAAACCCGCACAGCAAGGCAGTCATTGCCATCCCAATTTGCCATGGCTCTAAGCCTCTGCTTGGAGTTCTCTATCTCGAAGGCGTACCGGCATCGTTCACAGACCGCAACGTTACTGTTCTTCAGCTACTTGTTAATCAGATCGGCATCAGCTACTCAAATGCTCTCGCCATGAAAGCCGTCGAAAAAGTCTCGGCCGAGAACATCTCCATGGTGGCTCTCCAGAAGCGTGCCTTGGCCAAGGCGATCGAGGCCGAGACGAAAGCCAAGAACGCCGAGACTGAGGCGATTCGAAACGTCAAACTTGCCGAGGAAGCTACAAAGGCCAAGTCCATCTTCCTCGCCAACGTTTCCCACGAGCTGCGCACCCCGCTCAACGGCGTGATTGGCAATTCAGAGCTCCTTAGAGACAGCAGCCTCAACCGGGAGCAGCTCGAGATGGCAGACTCTATCAGAGTATCAGCGGATCTGCTCCTGACGGTCATCAACGACATCTTGGACTTTTCGAGAATGGAGGCCGACAAGATGAAGCTCTACATCATTGCCTTCAACCCCGAGGAGATGGTGCGAGAAGTAGTTCGGGCTGCCTCGTATAGTAACAGAGAGAAGACGTCCAAGAAGAACGTAAAGATTATCCAGGACATCAATTTGCCGCCAATATTAATCTACGGTGATCCCATCCGCCTCCACCAAGTCCTTGGCAATCTGATTGGAAACAGTTTGAAATTCACCGAGGACGGCTCTATCACCATCGGAGCTCGGATTGACTCGGAAACCGACGACGAGGCGACACTGACCTTCTGGGTCAAGGATACCGGGATAGGGATTTCGTCGCAGCAGCTCGAGAACCTCTTCCAGCCGTTCAGCCAGGCCGATGCAAGCACGGCCAGAAAGTACGGCGGGAGCGGGCTGGGCCTTAGCATCTGCAAGTCGTTGATCGAGACAATGATGAAGGGCACGATTCGTCTCGAGAGCCGGGAAAGCGTCGGGACTACTGCCTTGTTTACTGTCACGTTCGAGAAGGCAAAGCCCGAGGTGGTTGCTGGAGACGCGCTGAGCTCGCCCGCTTTGTCGGAACCGTCGTCGCGAGCGGTGATTTCTACGGACAGGGAGACATCTCCATCTTCTTTTGGCATGGACCTAAGGAAAATCCCCAAGGACCAGCTGCGGATATGCATTGCTGAGGACAATGCCATCAATGCCAAGATTGCTATGCAGTACATGCACCGCCTAGGTTACCCGAATGTTGATAATTACGACAATGGCTTGAAGGCGGTCGAGGGCCTCCGCGAGAAGGCTCGCCAGGGCATCCCGTACCACATCATTTTGATGGACGTGCAAATGCCTGTGTTGGATGGGTACGAGGCGACTAAGCTGCTCCGGAACGACACCCTGGATTCTGTTCGGACAGTCTTAGTCATCGCCATGACGGCGTCGGCTATCCAAGGCGATCGCGAAAAGTGTCTGGCAGCTGGAATGAACGACTATTTGGCAAAACCAGTCCGCTCGGATGTACTGAAGAAGAAACTGGACGCTTACTTAGGTGTGCAGGTCAGTCGATACTCAACACCCGTGGGAGTATGTTGGAGCTAACAAAGGTTGATGCAGCATCCCCATGGGCAAAGACTTGCGGATAAGCCAGCCGGCCCAACACTCCAGAAGCAGCAAGCGGCGGCAATAACTTCTTCTCATCCCCCAAGCAGTAACACAAATGGAACCGCCGCTGCCGGTGTACCAATACAGAGTGACTCTGCTCAAAGCCGCCGCCCTTCTTTGGATGTTCTACCAAAAGCGGCGAACCCGGGCCGTGTCTCGGTCGATACAGCCGTCTTGACGACAACGGAGGCAGCATCGGTGGATGTGACATCGCCAACTGCTAAACGCCCACCGTCTAATAAACTTGTCAAGGCGCGAAATCATAGCGGAGGCGATGGCCCTACTCAAGTGGCTGTTGTGGTAGAGAAGGCCAAAACAGTCCTTCAAAAGAAGAGCATGTCGTCCAGACAAAGCGGGAGTTCTGTGGTGGAGAGTGAATACGCAGGCACGACGATGAAGCCGGGTGACGGAACTGGCGCGTAAGGGAGAACCAACGAAACCTCCAACGTCTTGCTGGTGACATTGCGACCTCACGAAAAAAGACCTGAAGTCAACACGGATATACAGGATGAAGCTCGTGTTTTTTTTATAGCTGTGACTCGTGCTGAGCTATGTGTATGGTCTGATCATTGGGGCAGGTTCGGAGTACGGTTGAGAGGGGATGGATGAGGAATTATTTGCATGGCTGGTTATACACATCTGTTTTCTCAGCTTTGTCACTTTTTTACATTTTCTTTTTGGCTCGAAACATGGTTTTGGTTCTCATTTTTCTCTTCTTCTAACCCCTCTTGCCACTTTTTGGATATCTTTGCTTTTGCGTAGATACCTTGGAACTTGCATGGTATGGAGAGTCATGATCTTGTTGGCCAGGCGAAGGGGAACTTCTGCCTGTCTGTTTGTTTAAATAAAGGAGTTACTGATGTTGCCATCATTGCTGTTGCTGTGGCTGAACAGGCAAGCGAGGAAGCGAAAGCATACTGACAAGTTGTACAGCAGAGTAGCTACAGCTTGCTCAGTCTTGATTCAAGGCATATATATATCTGTATCATGTGTTTTAGTATAGGCCATATACAACATACACACACATAAGTAGCAAGTAAAAGAAGCCTTGGTGGGCACAGCATGTCCTTGATTTCGCCCGCTTTTCCTTTCTTGTATTTATCCATCCATGGCGCTTACGTAGTAGAGATGGGTATGGGTGGGTATGTGTTACCAGTGGTTGGTTCTAGTTGTCTCGTAGTTACCTGGCTCCTTGGTTCTTGTTGTTTTTTCTTCCTTATTCCGTCTTTTGCAATATAAGCTGACGTGTTGCGTGCAGGAAATAATGTGCACACGCGTGCACCAAAGATCGGTCGAGAAAATGAGAGGATAGATATTAACTATTCTGAAGACAGGAGCAAGGCGGGACAGGCTGGGCTCTTCGTCAACACACCCTGCTCAGTGAGTGTCCTTGAATGTACTGACAGTATTGGTTAGTGCAAACTGTTACTGGTACCAGGAAATGGGATCCACAGAGAACAGCCAGAATCGCCATCGAAGACAATTGCGCGTCCCCATTCCCGCCAACCATATAGAGTAGAGTACATTGTGCGCGTCGTGTCAGTTCATATAAGTTTTGAACGCCAAATTTTCTCCGAAGCTACTGTAGCTAGCCCGTTTGAGAGAGTCAGACATGTCAACAGGCCGGCCAGGTCCAGTCATGAAGCCAGGTATTAAGTCGTCTGCTACAACCCCCCTCCCCCCCCCCCCCCCCTCTTTATAGAGTATTCTTGAACAACCTACTTCTTCTTTTGCTCTAGCGCGTGTCGTGTTTACGGGTTGACGGGTCTAAAAGCACGTCCCTAAAAGTCCCATCATCTCTCCTCCCCCCCCCCCCCTAAGTAAACCGTACTCTAGTCCCAAAGGAGACGACAACATGGACATGCCTATCGGTTCCAGATTTTGCAAATCTATGGTATGGGTAGAAATGGTTCTCACCCCTCTTGGGTTGAAGAGGGGTCCCATAGTTGACAGCGCTATGGTGGGGAAAGTCAGACGATGTAACATGGACTTGGAAACTTGGTTGCGAGACGTTGATCGGGACTCAGGGGGGAAGGAAAAACAGGGAGCAAAGGGGGGTTTGGCGGGGCTTTCAACTTTTGGTATGGTCCACTGTCCAGTGTTCAACCCTCGTGTGCCCACTTTTTTTTCTTCACCGAGAGCACCTTGCTGCTTGACAAAAGGGCGCCAGCAGTCAACAGCCATCCAAAAAAGCAGCTTGTTATTAATACTCTAAACAGTACAGGCGCCTTTTCCCTACAAGGGTGCTCCCCCCCTCTCCCTTGGCCAAAAAACAACACCAGGGAATCATCAGGACAACTCACATGGACGACGAGGGGGCCCCTCCCGTCTTGAGACGCCTCGGAGATTAATCCATTAAAGTCGGCATGGTTGACTTTAAGCCACCGTCAACTGCTTACTCTGGAGTATGGACTTTCTCTCTCTCTCCCCCCCACCTCTCTCTGTCTCCTCCCGCCACATTCCGCAAGCAAGCAACCGGGCGATCCCCAGCAAAGCCAACAAAACACACGAGACAATATGGATGCGAATACGGTTGGGCACCTTGGCGCCGTCTGTTAATTCCCATATCTGCAGCCCTCAACCGCTGGCTCCAGCCTCCCAGTGGAGTGGTAGATAGTTATCCTCCCGTTTGTCTCATGGGGTCCTCCCTCGTGCAACATATTTCGTGGAAGTCCGGTCTGCTGTCGTTCCCCTTTCCACCAGTCAATTCTTTTCGAAGCTCAACAGCTGCAGGGGGCCTGACAATTCCATGTGCAGCTATGCATAGCCAATGGGCTTCCCCCAATGGCCTTTCATGCAAGCATGTGGGGAGGAAGTCTAAAGACGACAGACAGACCAACCATCCGCTCGTTCTTACTCACGCACTCGTCGTTCGCTCATTCACTCACTCACACTCTCCCATCACCACCAACATCCGGTGTCCCCAACAGTGAATAGCTGGTGGTGCATGGGAAGATGCACGCGTGTCCGCTGGGGCTAGCCGGGAACCAATCGTGCCATGTTACACTCGGGGAGCCAGGTGTTGCGTTCCACAATCTCGCGATTTCGTGAGCCTCATCGGACTTGGGTCACAGCCGGACAAAGTGCTGCTCTCTCTCCTCTAATTAGTCTTGTTTACGGGCCATTCTTGCCTGCCCCATAACTAGTTCATATGTATGCAATGTACCATGTTGGAACTCCTCTCTGCCCTTGCCACTCCTGTCACTTGGGTTTTCTCGTCGTGGTGGGATTCGTCGCACCGGACAGATCAGTAAAAGTCCGGAACATGAGATATCTCGTCCGAGATTCAGGGTTAGACAGGGCAGACTTTGACCGCAGACATCATATGTGCACAATGCCAACCAGCTTTGATTCCGTCGGGACCTAATAAGCTCTGTTGAGCAGGAAGCCGGTCTCCCAACTCTGCTCGTCCTGGACTGTATGTGTGTACATTGTCCAAGGGAACGAACTCTTTGGCGACTCGAAGTCCAGGGGGTTTCGTCAAGGAGCCTTTTCTTGTATACAGGCTTCGCCAGCATGCCACCCCCGAAAGATGCGCGGCGGCGAGTTGCTCAGCGGCTGCAGGGATAATAACTGCATGCCCGCCTCACCTGGACACTTGCGACGTCCAAAGTCGGGAAGATGGGCTGCCGTTAGGGCGTCAGCCATGTTGTTTGGACGAGACAACAGAAACCGCCTTGAATCTTGGCCCGCATGCTGCCTGGGTGGTTGTTCTTCAGTGTGCTCTGGAGTCGAGCGAGAAAAGCCGCACAGTGTAACATCGGCCTCGGACTAGCTTCTTTTTTTCCACCCCGGGTCGCAAGAGTTACTTTGTGAGAAGTGGTCTTGTTTCAGATTCCATCTCACTGGATCCCGAACAAGGGTCGTCAACCGCTTGTGGAAACGCCAGCGGTTTTTTTATGCACATGGGGTGGTGGTTCTTCTCCCACACACACCACCCTTCGCTGATGGGGTTTTTTTTGTGGCTTGTTGGAGACCGTCAGTGATGGCTGACTGAGGTTCTAAAACCTGAAGCGGCGCCTCCAGAAATCCAGAACCAATCTCCCGTTATTACTCACGTTCCTAGCTAGCACCGCAGCTCGGACGTATTGTCACCATGATCCAACTACACCTGCTGTGGGAGGCTGCTTAAACATGTGCAACCTAATGTCGACCGTGATCCCTTTCAACCCAGTAAAATTACTAGCGAACTAGTCATCGGTATGCTCCGGAACTCATGCTCCTCTTGTGGCCGTCGATCCATGAAGCGGTGCTCCAAAGTTGGAAGTGCTTGCTGGGGCGCAGAAGAGCGTCGACCACATGCTTTCCACGTTGAGGAGGACTTGGATCCGGCACCCTGGTATGTAACGACGTCCTTGTCTGGCAAGGTGAAAAACAAAAGCCATCGCATAACATCAATTGCTGCCGTGCCCAAGAATAGTTCAAGCTGGAAAGGAGATGTCGGGAATTCAGCGTAAAACAAGCACAGTCGACTGTCTGAGTTGCTGTGCATGCATGGGTCGCATCAAGACCACACTCTTAAGGCCCAAGTGCTAAGGAGGATGGTCCTGAAGGGCGCACGTTGTAGATTCTCGGACGTGCGTATCCTCTCCATCTCCTCCAAGGCTCAAAACCATAGCACCGCATGGGGTTCGCTGTCCCGGGTTCTGCCCCAAGTATACTCCCCGGTGGTCGTTTTATGGTCCCAGAATGCGACGGATTTGTGTGAAATCGTCCTGCAGTGCCTGCTTCCTACCTACCTCCCTACTTCTACGCGCGTCTGTTGTTCAGGGTGAGATCTTGCTTTGAAGATGAGTGATGGTAACGTCAGATGCCCTTGAGCGCTTGGCCCGATATTTTCATGAACACCGTTCTTGAACCGAGAGGGACACGGCCCGGAAATCGAAACCGTCCAGCTCCAACGCACACGACGAAACCTCAGTTTGTTGTTCCGGCCTATGGAATATGGGAAGACGCCATTGGGCCCAACAGTTCACCCTTATCCCATGACGCCATCGGCGACGGACGAATGCATTCAGTAATGCTGACTGGCCTGACTTTAGGCGTGTAGTGCAAATGCAGTCTTTCTGTGCCACCGACAGACATTAGGGAGTCCTCCTGGTTGCTTCAGGCGCGCCATTGAACACACAGGCCCGTCCAGAGTCGTTCTGTGAACCAACAAGACACAGGTGCCAATGCCATCGTCTTCGCAGGCGGCGGCCAAGGCACTTCTCCGAGGCGCTGGCTCTGCAAGAGATAGCCGGATGAAACCCCCCATCGTGCATCAATCACGGTCACGGTCGTGGTCCCGGTTGAAGAGTAAAGTAGAAGAATCCAGGTTGTAGCCAAACCCGGGTCATGGACATGGTGACGGGGTCGTTGGAAGGTAAGGTGTGTGGTATACCAGCAGCAGGCGTGAAATCCTGGGGGAACAGGGCATCGGGAACAATTTCCAGAACCGTAATATCGAAACACGCGTTTTCGTCAAGGCAGTGGGGAGGAGGGGTGACCACGTCCGCCGAGAAGTCGCAGCTAATGCGAGCCCCTCCCAGGGTGTTTACAAAGCTGCAGGTTTCTCGCGCGTGTTTTTAGTGTCCTCTTGCTGCTGCTGCTGCTGCTGCTGCTGCTGTGATCCTGCTGCCTCCGTTATCAGCAACACGTTCGATACAGCACACTGGATGGACCCTCGGCCCCCTTTTCAGTGCCTGCCCTCGACACTCGACCTTCACCCGGACGCTGCTGCAGCCAGCTATCTTCGGGAACGCCACCTGGCTGAAACAGGGTGTTTAACAAGCATCCGCCCATCCAGTCCAACCTCTGGGACATGTATGGAGGTGCTTGGACTCTGAGTGTATGTCCGAGGCTTGATGCTCTCTCCCCCTCTTGGACACTGGCGAACCTCAAGAAACAATCGACGTCCCTGCCCTCCCGGGATGGTTATACGATAGGTATATGATACGATACGAGAGGCCATGCAAGATGGATACAGAAGATGTGGAGATGGAGGCAGGCTAGGGGTTGTGGGGTTGTGGTGTCTTTTATTCCGGAACGGTCTATCCGAGGCAAAGGTCGACAATGTTGGATGATAATGAAAATGGTTGAGTGCTGAGGATTGATCGGAAAAGCGTTGTGTTTGGTAGCACCGCCGCGGCGCAAGAATAACCTCGTACCATGGGAGTTGGAGACTTGGGACCAAGCCTGACTGACGTTTGGATGGAAATTTCTCCGGAGTTGCCAGCTACTGGTTCCCCAAGTTGGGGTTGGGAAACGAGAGGTGAAGCATCCCCACCCCACCACCGCTTGGATGGGTCCGTTCTGTGGAGCAGGGCGTTGAGGAGAAGGAAGGTACTGTACATGACCATGTATGTATGTACATGTACATGTATGTGCTGTACATACCTGAATTGAACTGTTTTTAGTACTGTACTGTACATGCATGCCGTGGCACCTGCGCTTGTCTAATCTGTAATTTCCAGTCATACCTGCCTACACACGGGCACTGTAAATCGTTCAGTACATGTACCTCTGAATATCAAAGCACACGGGCCTCGAGGAACAGAACAAAACATAAGAAAACATACGTTTGCTGCCAGCAGTGCTCTAATAACAATGCAGGAGGTTTCGGTTTTGGCGGTCGGGTCGCTCTGTTTCCTCACTTCTGTAGCCACCTGCTGCCGCCTGCTGCCACCTGTGTGCCGGGCTGCCGCCGTGGGAGTTGGACCCCTCCCCCGTGTTTGATGCTTGTCTCTTGCACGGCAGGCGCGACAAGAGATGGAACAAAACGCTTGGTACATGTACCAGTACCCCAAATAGACTCGGCTGGCTTCTCTTTCCATCCAAAAGTTCCCAAAGTCTGGTTGCACGCACATCCGAACATTAGATCGTCCCGAACTTCTGAGGCCTTAGGTGCCTCACGATATAACCAAAGTGCCGACATATTCTTGCCAGAGATATGTGTTGTCCGCCATTCCAAATCGAGGTTCGATACCTTGGCCAATGGGCCGCTCCTGCGTAATTCGATCTGCTTTGGCGGAATGCAGGCTCACTTACGCCAGCCATATCGGGACGTTTTTGTCATTTTGTCATTTTGTCCGCGACGGGTATACATGCACACCTAAGAAGACCAAGACCTACCTAGGTACCTAGGTACCCTTGGGCTCCCGCCTGTTCGTTCACCCGAGAGATGGACAAGGCCTTCGTCGCCAAGCACCAGACAGAGAGACGAAGAGGATCCCATCTTCCCAGGTACAGTACATACAGTCCGCTAATAAGCCGTTAGCTGTGATTTTGGCAGAAGTCGAATTGGCCAAGGGTAGGTGGGTAGGTACCTACTCCACGCGGGTACAAGTACGGGTACGTAGGCACAGTACACCGTCATGTAGTGAGAGTTGATATCCTGACCACTCGCAAAATACTCTACGTATGTTGAGTAAGTACAATGTGGCTGCAAGCGCGAGATCGACGACTTCCCTCTAATTAGCGCCCAGCATTGCATCTCGAGTCTGCCAGTTCCCACCTCGGTTGCATTACTCGCGCTATCAAAGCGGCCCAAGCTCTCTATCCGTACCCTGAACAGTACACAGTATGGAAGATGATTGCTGAGGCTTAGGCCCATCGAGTCGAGTTTTGGGGGCTGTCGGCGAACAGCCAGTCCAAACTCATGACCGAGACCAAGCCAGCCGTTGCCAAACCACGTGCTCGCAACGCTCTGTCCTCGGCCTCGGCCTCCTTGGCAAGAATGGATGAGGTGGCTTCACAAGGCGCTGACTTTTTGTGTACGCAGAGTATGAATCCCTATAGTTATGAGTGAGTGAAGAGGGGAGGAGGTGCTGGGAAGTGGATGTGTGTGGTGCGTATAGCGTGTGACTGGTGAATGGTGAGTGTGTGTGGTTTTTTTCTCTCGGCGCCTGCGAAAGAAGGTATAGATTGTTATTAACACGACACACAATACTGCTTCACTCCATCTTTAAACAGTCCCGGAGGACGCCGCCAGCAGATCGATCTGCCACGTTAACGCTGGCCCGAGCGACAATGCCTCCAAATTCGTGCGCAAGGGCTCCAACGATATCGGAGCAGTTGCTTGCTCACTACGCACTGCCTCTCCACATGTTCCAGCGCCCATAACGGGCGCTGAAGGCACGCTGCAACGCGGCCATCTTTGACGTTGCGTGTCTGGGTTCGCCTCACGCCGGGGCGCCACCTTCTCACTATTAGCCGTTAGGCAAGGGCTGCCGTCAAACTGCCAACAACACTTCTGCACCTTGCGCGGTTAGCCCGCGCATGGTTGCGCCGAACCCAACGGTCTTGCTTCGGCCTGCCATATCCTTTGGGCAAGTATCAAGACTTCCCAACCAGTCATTATGAACGCGTCCCCTTGGCCTGATGGTGTCAAGGGTAAAACTTCTTTCGATGTCGGATTTATCTAACAATGCCGGTAAGCCACTCGCTCGTCGTACTTCTGGGGCCATCCCAGCTGGCTCCCTCTTGCTCATGACCCGCAGGGCCTTTCTCATAGCGGGCTGGGCGAGCCATCCGCATTAGGCAGCTCGAGGTGAAGGTTTAACAAGACTTGACTTGTGCTGACTCGGGCATACAGTACATACGGGATGGGTGGGAAGGGATTCTGCATTCGGTATCCCCTCTGGTCTCGAATCTCTTGCGCGCCAGGCTTCATACCCAAGGGTTCCTCTGCTACTCACACGCCCCCTAAAGACGCTGATTCGTCCTGATGCCCTTCGTCATCTTTTCGTGGTCTATCGAGGTTCTTGCTCTGCATCAATCAGAGCAACACCCCGGCTAGCGTCCCCGTGCTCCTTGCTCCTCACACGGCCTGTAACAGGAAGGAAAGAAATGACAGGGTCCCAATACAGTATACTAAAAACAGACGCCTCTCAAACCCACTTATTCTCCCATCCCCATCACTCACAACAAGCTGCCACCAGCCTTGTCGACCATGATCCCGGTGGCGTGGGCGGACAGGCATTTTACTTTTCCACACATCAACCCCCCCCTTGTGGCTAGGATACTCAAGACTAGGATTGATGGCCAGGAAGTCATATTTTGCGCTTGTCCTTGTCAATCCTACCACCCCAGATTCCCGCTACAACAATATCTTGGCTTCCCGGCACACTTGCCGTCTATCTCCATAATCGCTGGTTTGCGCTCACTCTCTTACATGGCTCCTGATCTCGATTTGGACCGTCACCTCTCTCCCTGATCGCCGTCGACAAGTCCCTGCTGTCTTGTCGTTTGTTTTGATCCCTACTTTGGCTCTGTTACTACTCTCTACTACCTACCTATCTATGTACCTGTGCCCAAGGTCTCCAAAGTTCAGCCCCCCTCCCCCCCCCCTTCCACTGGTCTTAGTGCTCGATCTCCTTCCCACCCTTGTGTCAATCTCTTCTGATACGCACCGTTTTCAAATGAACCGGGGCACGTCCTCTTCTCCACATTGTTTCCCGCTCGGCTGCTTGCCTAAACAGTAAACTGTCACTGGTTTCCAAATTGTTACCTTTTTTTCTTGTTGCCTCCCGGTGTCTCAACTTGTTTCCCAATCAGCCCTGACCGTTGTTGCCGCACCAAGAGCTTTCTTCTGAACATCAACACTATCCGAACCGACGCGGCCTCCTACAGGAGGAGGGGAGGAAGATCGGGACGGGGCAAAGAGACACGGAAGCCAGGGTCCCCTCGCCTCTCCCGCTCTAGCTCCGCCTCTTGTGTAGTTCGCTTTCCCTGGGACCTGCTCGACCTTAAGCCGATTCCGCCCATATCCTAACCTGAGCAAGTACTTAATGGCCAAATGAGCGAGGGCTTTGTCACTTCGACGTTTCATCACCACACGCCCCACCTCTTTCCTTCTCTGTCACCACCACTGGGCTGGCCGCCACCTCCAGCTTCCGCCTCTAAAGGTTATTTCCACCTCTTCTACCATCCCCCCATCCCCCCTTCCCCTAGTGTGTACCTCACTGCCTCAAAACCCTTAACGCTCCCCGCCACCCCTATGCCCTCTTCTTTCGCTGAGCGGCCCCCTTCTTCTTCTTCTTCTTCCTCTTCTTCTTCTTCACTTCTCTGCTGCTGCCACTGCCGTTCGCTTATACGAGGATGCTTACCATCAACAAGCCAGTGCAGTACGGCTATAGGTCCGTCCATGATCTACCAACCCCGCCGAGCACATCCCGACCTTCTCCCCCCTTAATATACCAGGATTGTGGTCAACAAAAGGTGCCGCTTGCTATCTTTCGAAGTAGCAGTCCGTCTCATCAGTCCATGTCTGCGCCTCACCGTGGCTTGCCTCCGCCGGCGGCCTTGGCTCCGGTTCAGCCGCCTCCTGGATCCGGCCCTTCACAGCTTACCCCAGGCCCGTCAGTTGGCCAAGGGCCACCCCCACCACCGCCACCGCAGAGTCAGTCATTGGGGCAACTCCCTGCGGCTCCATCATGGCAGCACGTCTCAGAGGAGTCGATGCGAACTTGGCTCATCGCCAAGGCGGAAGAGGAGAAGAGGAGACAGGAAGAGGAGAAGACGCGGCAGGAAAGCTTTCGGCTTGAGCAAAGGAGGGTGGAGCACGACATTCTGCGGTCATCGTTGGCGGGTGGGATACCGCCACCCATGGTTCCGGTGGTATTTGCCGGGTTGGGCGGGCGAGAGCTTACGCAGGCGGCCTTGGAGTGGGCGCAGCAGTACGTGTACTCGCAATCCCAGCAGCAACACCCGCCAGCTCTGATGCCACCGGGGCCAATCTCGCCCGAACACCAAAGGAGAGATTCACAGGCCCAAGCATTCGCCCACTACTCGGCATCCGGGGGAGTGCCTTCCACGCCAGGCTCGGCACAAGGGCCGCCAAGCGGTTATATGTCTGGTTACCCAGGATCGCCAACCAGGCCGAGGGGGCAGAGCATGCCGGGGCCAGTGGGAGCTCGGTCTCATGGCAGCGTGTCGAACCTGCCGAGCCTGAACACGAATGTACCTGGAGGGCCAGGCGGAGCACCAGCGACGGCTTCGCACCCCGGAGCCTCGCAGCAGCAACAGGACCCACAGCCATCGCCGTTAATTTACTTCCACCATTGGCAGCCTCCGGCAAGTCAGAGAGGCGAGAGCGGGGGCGGGGGCGGGGGACGGAGCGGCACCGATCAGCCTGGCACGCCCTCAGGTTCGTCCAAGACCAAGTCGCACTCTTGAGGGTCTCGCGTGGGCTAACAGGGCTCGTTCACGGTAGTAGGGGAATCGCCGCGAAAGCGGAAAGCACCAGGGCCTCAGCCACCAGCACCACCCCCGCCGAGCTCATCACAGCGACTTAGATCACCGCCCTTCTCGCACACCACAGGGTTGTCTAATCCGCCACCGGGACGCAGGAGAGGCCACTCGCGACAACGAAGCGACCTGGGATCGTACCGCGCGGGGGGGAGAGGGCGGGGGGGAAGCAGCTACGGGCCGCCACCAGAGATGTCGCCAATGCACAGAGATAGCGCCGGCGAGTCTTCTTCATCCTTTTCACAGCAGCAGCAGCACCATCATCACCACCAGCAACAACAACAACAACAACAACAGCAGCAGCAACAACAACAACAACAACAACAACAACAACAAGCACAGCAGGGGCAGCAGCCGCAGCCACGGGCTGGGGCCCACTCTGTTTCATCGTTACTGTCGTCTGATCATCCACAGTCACCTCGGGCCTCGACGCATTTCGCAGCCCCATCCGGACCATCAGACGCGAGGGCCCAACTCGGTGGACACGGCGAGGAGGGCGAGCGGAGGAACTCACCGCGGTCGTCGGAAGAAAAAATGCGCGGCGGTGGAGCACCGTGATCCATGATCGGCCGCCACGCGGCCAGGAGATAACGACTGAACCTTAATTTCTCCTCCATGTTTCAGCCTCCCTGGGGACCCTGGACCGCCATGGACCGCCAACTTTCAGCCATGGTCCCAGGTCCACACCCCCCTCCGTTGGGGGGGGGGGCGCGGGGGGGGGGGGGGGGGGGGGGGGGGGGGGGGGGGGGGGGGGGGGGGGGGGGGGGGGGGGGGGGGGGGGGGGGGGGGGGGGGGGGGGGGGGGGGGGGGGGGGGGGGGGGGGGG
>JAPDFK010000320.1:0-53083 GCA_027569635.1 Lasiosphaeriaceae sp. G1095 | reverse complement strand
CCTCGCGTCGCCGTGCTCTTTATCTTTCGAGGTTTTTTTTTTTTTTATTACTGTTTTCTTGTCTTATTTCACCACCCCACAACCAATCACTCCTCATATCTAAAGACAAAAGTCTTTCCCCCCCCCCCCCCCCCCCACCCCCGCCCCCCGCCCCCCCCCCCCCCCCCCCCCGGGGGCGGCCCCCGGGGGGGGGGGGGGGGGGGGGGGGCTTGGACACTTCGCGTCCAAGCCTTGGATGTGCATTCACCGTTTTAAGCTAGGCTCAATTTCCTGAGCCCGGTATGCTCAAGGACGGGGAAATGGTTGCCAATGTTAGACAAAATCAGATCGAGGATCTTCATTTTTGTTGTCTTTCCCGATCGTGGGGTCATGTCGGCTCTGGGCCACATACGGGCCGGATATGTAGAGTTGAAAGAGACGAATAAGGTATATGCAAGGGATTAGGATATTGTTGGCTTTGTCGGCCTCGAGAGACCGGCCTCGGAGCGCTACCCGACCCCACGCTGGGGTTATTGCGGGGAAACAAAAGATTACGCCATTCTTGACCATGATGGAAAATGACCTGATCTTGAACAGTCATCTGGCAATTGGGCGACTTTGGGTAGTATAGCTTATCATACACTGGCTCTCTACCGTCATAATATATAAAAGACATCAACTGACCGGGCTGTTTGTGAAGCCTGCCAAGACGCACCCTTTTCGTATCAACAAGACACAGACTCGGATAACCCAGCTGAAGTACGAAAGACATCCCAAGGGTCCATGAAGCAGTATTATCCAGCTTGATTAGATTCACTGGACTTGCATAACACTTTCTTTCATTTTATTCTACTCTCACTCACACATCCCCTGGCCCACCATGTCTTTCACATCGATCCCGATCTTAGACTTGGCTTCGGCCGAGGATCCAGCCAGAAAGCCTCAGTTCCTCACCGATCTACAACATGTTCTCATGGAAGTTGGGTTCCTCTATCTCAAGAACGTGGGCATTTCCGACGATGTTTTCAAGCAAGTCATTAGTGAGGGCAAAGCGTTCTTTGATATCCCCGCTGAGGAAAAGTACTATACATCTTCCTCCCCTCACCTCTCCTCATATATCAATGACTAAACCACCCCCTTCGCTACCAGACTCAAGATCGAGATGAAGAACGCCCCTTCGTTCCTGGGCTACTCACAACTATCGGCAGAAATCACCGCAGGCGCCATAGACCACCGCGAGCAGATCGACCTCTCAACAGAGCACCCGCTTCCCGGGCCCAACGCGCCGCTTCACCACAACCTCCTGGCGCCCAACCAGTGGCCTTCCCGGGACGTCCTGCCCAACTTCCGCCCCGTGTTCACCGAGTACATGAAGCGCATGGGCAAAATCTCAATCTACTTTACCAGCCTGATCGCCGAGGCCATCGAGCTGCCGAGCACCGCGTTCGACAAGTACTTTGACGGCGACGAGCAACAGCACAAGCTCAAGATTGTAAAGTATCCGGACGTCGGGGTGCTGGGTGGTGCTGGGAAGGAAGGGAATCAGGGGGTTGGGCCGCACAAGGATAGTAGTACGTCGTCCTTTTTCTTTTCTCTCTTTTCTTTTTCTCTTCCCCCCTTTTTAAAAATCGGGATACTGATGGTGGGGAAACAGTGCTCTCCAGCTACCTCCTGCAAGCATCGCACCATCGTGGGCTGCAAGTCCAAAACATGCGCGGCGAATGGATCGACTGCCCGCCCATCGACGGCACGCTGGTCGTTGCCATCGGGCAGGGCGTGTGCGTGTCGACGACGCACCGCGTCTTGTCGCCGGCGGCCGGCGAGGGCGCGCGGTTTTCCATCCCGTTTTTTCAGGGCGTGCGCGGCGACACCGAGTTCGAGGAGCTCGAGACGATCGGCGTGGGCCAGGTTGCCGAGAGTGTCAAGGAGAGGCGGAGGCAGGTGCTCGCGAGCAATGGGGGCAGGCTGGACGACGTCGAGTTCACGTTTCGGGGCGGCGGTGTGGCGAAAACGCTGGGCGAGGCGACGCTACGGAACCGCGTCAAGAGCCACACAGATGTGGGCGAGAGGTGGTATCCAGATATCCTGGCGAGTATTAGGGAGGAGCAGGAAGCGCTGCTATTGAAGCTGAAGCAGCAGGGCGATAATGACGGTGCTACTCCTACGCGTGGAGGCATCGAGATTTCTCCTCTTGCCACTCCCGCTACTCCTGCCGCTGGGAAGCCTGTTGAGGCGCACTGAAAGATTAAGATGCGTAATGTGAGGGACAAGTGTTCTCAAAGGTCTTGGCTTTCATGTTTCTGCAGTCTGTAAGAGCCAAAGAAAACTACCTAGGAAGTACTAGTAGTGGTTATGGGTAACAACAAGAGAGAGAGAGAGCGCGTCTAAGTGGTCCCAGTGTCCCGCCACGAAAATACCCAGTCCCCCAAATTTCAAAGAATTGCGCCCCTTTTCCGCCGCTGATGCTCCTGACTGTCTGTCTGTCAACAACAACAATAAATAAATAAAACTCCCTGTTCCGCGACTCTGTCGTATTTGTCTCTTTGCTTAAGCGGCTGGAGAGAGCTGATCAAGTCCCATTTAGCCCCCTCTGTTTGGTGTCCAGTAAAGCCGCATGGGGCGCTCATCCGCATGGTGCCGTTGTTGCTGACCCTCTTGTTCCGCTCAAATCAAGCGGGGACCTGGTAGTCGGGGAAGCACTGCTCCAACGTGGAGCTGTGCTTGTTCTCGGAGTGCTGGGTGAGCCTAGTGATACCCCTATGTCAGTTTTATTCTTCTCTTGTATCAAAGGGGGGCTATCATACTGAGCCGCGCGCACAGTCGTCAAGAAGGGGGTCTTGCAGATGTTGCACTGGACATTCATGGCAGCGACGTTCTGTTCGGGGGGGTTCTTGTCAGATATTTGCTTTCCCAATGTTATTAGAGACCCAGGGCAAACGTACGGTCTTCAGCTGCGACTTGGCGAGGGGCTTCGCATTCTTGTCCTGGCGTGCACGCTTCGACGCTGCCTTTGCTCCCTGGAAAACCCCCCCCCCAAAAAAAGGATCATCAGTCTTGGCCGCGACAAGGTTTGTCACACGGAGAGCACATACGTTACCGCCACCCATTTTGAGAAGATTGTAGATTGGGGGATTTGTCGGGAGATGTTTTGGGAAGAGCCGAGTGATGTGGTTAGACAGATTGACGGATGGTTGTTCGGCTGTCGTTGTTGTGGCGTTAGTAATGGAAATAAATCAGGCAGGCGTGCGCAAGCAGTGAGAGAAACTTTCCCCCCTTCTTTTCTTCCCACGACGGCGGGTAAAAGTGGCGTTGCCTCCCCCCACTACGAATAAAAGTACTGGATTCTCGCTGCATTGGGCAAGGCGTGGCCCGGGAACCCCGGCGCACTGACCAAGGAGTTCCAGATCGACACAACCTTACATAAAAAGAGGCCCCCGAATGCAGGTCCCCAAAGTATAATAATGATGGACCTGGAAAACAGGCTGGTCTCTGGAAATGGTCTTTAAAGGTCAAATAATTCGGCCTTCTATACTTCCCATATGCATTTGTTTTTCTGATATTTTTATTCCGCTTTTAATTTGGTCAACCTTTGGCTCAAGTGTACAATACTTGGTGTGTCCCAATCCAGTTGTATTGGATTGTAACCAGCATGTACAAAATTATTGGACAAAGTTTTATGCCTACTGCGTGTTATTAGTCGAGTCACCCCTGCCCTGCCTGGAACTGCCACCTTCCTGTTCTTCCTCCCAACATGAATTGTTGCATTCACCGTTCGCCGCTTGCTGCACGATCCGAAACCAATATCGAACGAGACATCTTCGCTTGGCCGTCATACGTCTATTTGACTTTGAATTTCCTGCTCATTTAGCTAAGGTAGTATCACCTCTCTACCTACTCTGTAGACCTCCTCCACAAGCAGCAGCCTTGGCGCCGTCATTCGCTTCGCAGCTCGCCAAGTCGATCTAACATCATTTTTCTATCCTAAACTCCGAGCCAAGATAGGTATCCAAGCCTCTAAGGTATAGGCAGTCTTCAAAGTGGTGAAGCCTCCGTGATTTCGGCGCGATCTCCCGACCTTCAAGCCGTTGCATTGAGCCTGGTGGATCGCCGTCCAAAGGGTCGCTGAATGCGCTGCAGTGTCACCCTGTCGCGCCTTTGCATCAATCCACAATCTGCAGCAAGAGCCGCAATGGGAAACTCGACCATGCCATCTGTGGATAATATATCCGCCACCGAATTTGCAGACTACCTTGGAAGATATCCATCATGCATCGAGGCTATATCCCAGTCCAAAGCAGGTAGGTCGGGGCTGCTTGCTCTGCTCTCATACCTCATTCTTGACCTCGGACGAGCTTCTGATGATGGGAGCGTTACACAACAGCCAAAACCGGCCAAAAGACCCTCGCCGAGCTTGACCGGTATCGCTATGGTGAGGCCTTGGATGCATTCGGCTCCGGCAAAAAGCCATCCATAAGCCTGGAAGACGTCAAGACTCTGGTCGAGTGGAAACTGTACGTCTTGCTCCTAGCTCATGCCAAATTTACTTGCTGTTACATGGAATTTCTATTGCCAATGCACACTCGTCCCGTTCCTGACGGGAGACACTTTTATGGCCGTCCAACGTCCCATGGACTAGCAGGCTGACATGAACCAGTCGCCATGGGAAATTCAGACCAACTCTGATGAAATTGGTCTCGTCAAACGAGCCGGATACCGCAAAGGGGACAGTTCAAAAGGCCATCAAGCTCTATCGGGACAAAGCAGATGTGTTGGGCGCCTTAGCTATTTTGACCCAGCTAAAAGGTATCGGGCCAGCCACGGCGTCTTTACTGTTGGCGGTGCATGATGCAGAAAACGTTATCTTCTTTGCCGATGAGGCATTCTACTGGCTGTGCTGTGGCGGATCAAAGGCGCCCATCAAGTACAATGTCAAAGAATACCTTGCCCTCAACAAGCAGGCTGAAGCTGTTGCCAAGCGACTCGGCGTCAAGGCTGTTGACGTGGAGCGCGTTGCATTCGTCCTGATGAGGCAGCAGACCGAAACCGTCTCGGCTATCGGACGCGGCGAGCCGGACACGGAGATCTCGGCCAGCGACTCTAAGAAGCAGCCGGCAAAGAGAAAGACCCCGGCTGATAGCAGCGATAGTAAGACGCCTACGCGACGGTCCAAACGAGGGAAACAAGCTTAAGTAGCAGGGCATAGAACCAGGTAGAGCAAGCTGGTGGGTGCAAGACGGGATATCGGAAGGTTAACCATGCATTGGAGAAAAAAACAAACCCCTGATCTTAGAGCGAGGCTCCCCTTTCAGCCCTGCGGACAACGTTGCATATGAAGCGCTAGCTGGACAACAAACACCTGAACCCTTCTTCGGCTCTTTACCAACCCTGTCTTCCGACTGAACTGCCAAAATTCCCCTATTGGCGAGCCACGCAAATTTTCCGCCGAGTTAGTTAACCAGTCCGTACGGCACCCACGGGCCGCAGCTGCGATGCCATCCCCTGTCCGCACTCGGCCCACCGCACAGCCAATGAGAAGTAGTCAATCCTCTACTTACACCTTGCATCACGGGTGCCATATGGCATTACTGTGTGGACGGTGGGATTTACTCCCTCGAACTCCAGGCATAGGCGGTATTTTTTTATTTTTTTTGACCAGGTGTTAACCAAGGGCGGTGCATATCTCTCTCGAGCCTGTCTTAACCCCCAGGAGTCTGTCTGCCCATTTATCTTATCTCCTGAATTCCCTCCATGAGCTTTACCCGCAGCACCTACGTTTTCCTTGCTATGCCATCTCCTCGCAACTTCTACCATGGCCATCTCTACCTGGCCAGTTCCTATCTATTCCAACGTGTTAGCACATATACCCTCGACGAAGAAGGATGACGAAATGCAGTCATTTGCGAGCCCAGACCCCATTCCCTTACATCGTCGATTCACGTCTCTTAAAGAGGGCCTAGTGTCTGGGAACGAATCAGCCCTTGTATCGTCCTGGCGCCGGCTTCTGCATGAAATTGCAGACGAGGTCGACCTGATATCGTCTTCGGATTCCCAGATCATACCCACTATCGACTTTGCCGACATCACGAAACCAGACTGCGCCGAGAGATTTATAACCGAGCTCCGGGAAAGGGGGGTGGCTGTCATCCGCAATGTAGTCCCACGAAATACTGCTCTAGGCTGGAGCACGGAGGCAGGAGTGTATCTCAACCAAACCCCGAGTCATACCACAAGGACGTCTACGGCAAACGACCCTCAGCAACTATGCGAGGTCTACTGGAGTTCAGCTCAAATCGAGGCGCGAGCACACCGAAACGTCCTAGCAGCCCAGAAATTCGCCATGCGTGGGCTGTGGAAGTCAAAGGACCCAAATGCCAAAGTCACTACAAACTTTCCTATCACTTATGCCGACCGCCTACGGATACGGACGGACAGGAACCCTAGGACCGTGAGTGTTGCTGCCGCCACCGCCACCACTGGCGCACACGTTGACGGCGGTAGCGTTGAGAGGTGGGAAAATGATGGGTATGGCCGTGCCGGGACGTACCGTGACATCTTTCAGGGGCGCTGGGAAGAGTATAACCCGTGGGAGGTATGGTTATTTCCCCCTTGTCCCCTTATCTCATCCCGCAGCGCTGTCTGTAGCATGCATCGCTTGCCTTAGCCCCGAGGCTTTTCTGCCAGCGCTTACTAACACCAACCCTTGAAGAGTAGCACCCGGATAGGCGTGACGAGCGATTTGTACCGCGGAACTGGCGCCTGCTCCATCTTCAGGATGTTCCAAGGCATGCTCTCCTTGACCGGCAGTAGTAGCAACAACAAAAAATCTTCCTCGCCTGTTCTCCGAGTCTGCCCCATGCCCCAGCTCGCCACGGCTTACCTCCTACTCCGCCCATTCTTCTCCCTCTGTCCGACAACAGGCGACTGGGTCTTTGACCGACCGCAGAATAGTATCCTCCACGGGGCTGTCCCAGGGTATGCACAAGCGGCCAATTCTGCGCTACATCCGCACCTCCAGCTCGACCGTAGCCTGGTGACGATCCCGTCCCTCGAACCTGGCGACTACGTCATATGGCACCCCGATCTTGTATACACCACTGATGACGTCCTTGACAACACCAAAAACGAACAGTGTGGTGAATACCACCACCACCCCTACATGGACATAAAAATAAAAATGGAAGATGACGGCCAAGGCCACCACTATCACAATGAAAACGAACCCACCAACACCTCGGCGATGCTATATATGTATCTCCCGGCATGTCCGCTCACACAAACCAACGCCCTCTACTTATCACAGCAGCGCAAGGCGTTCCTACTGGGCTACCCGGGCCCGGACTTTGGGGGTAGGAGAAGGGCCGAGAGCAATCACTTGAATCGGCCAGGGGTGCAGGACGTGAGCAACGCAGGTGGTGACGACGGGCTGCAAGCGATGGGCTTGCTCCCCTGGGATGAAGAGGATGCCGATTCGGACGCCGAGAGGGAGGTGCTCTCCATGGCGAACGCGATTTTGTTTCCCGACTTGTATGATATGTTGTAAGTGTATTGAAACTGGATCATGTAAAGTCAAAACGGGTATGATTTACCAATGACGGGGTTCAAGGCTGGGCAATCAAGACTATTTTGGGGTAGGTTGGTTCAGGGTCAAATCAGTGGACATATATAGACATAGATGGTTGGGATAGGTACCGGGAATAGGGAGCTTTGTGCTCTGCGATTTATGCAAATAGATACGTAACTGACAATAGCATTTTTCTCATCAGACGCATATTAACTGGGTTTGCGACGCAACCAGAAATCATCACTTGTACAATGCTCGTCACTCCCATCATAAAACAACTCCTCTTCCTAAAGCAATCTTCTCCTATATCTTGCATTCGTAACGCCTCCTGCTCGAGGACATCCTATCCCCGTTCTTGTCATATCACTTCGGATCAACTTTATTATCTTGGGTCGCCGGCGAGAGCAGGCAGATAATCGGCGAATGTCGATTGCACCCTCTTTTTGTCATCATCCAACCATCCCTCCAGTCCCCGAAGATGTCGTCAAGCTGACACGTCGTTGCGTAATAACATTTATCTGTCCTTCTTGGGGGTTCCGTCGATCTGGGTCTGAGCGTACTTCTCCGACAGGCTGTCGTACTCGCGGTTCAACCCGGCGGCCTGCTTTTTCAGGTTCTCAAGGTCCTTATCCTTGCTCTCTAGGGCCTTGCGGAGGCGGGCAATCTCGCTCGGTTCGCCCGCCATGGCCAGCTTCTCGGCCTGCTTGGTGTTTTTCTCGGTGCCCTCGTACTGCTTGACGCGCTCCTCCAGCCGCAGCACCTCGAGGATCATGATGTACGTCCGGTTGAGGATCAGCGAGAGGAAAAGGGTGAACCCGCAGAGGTACATGTTGCGCTGCGAGTAGAACTTGCGCGCCTGCACCTCCAGTCGCTCGTGGCCCATGATAGCGGCACTACATAGCGGGGGTTATGTTAACTTTGAATATCTAATGACTCGCGCCTAAACAAACAGCGAATCGCGCTGCCGAATAGTCCAACGAAGGTGGAAGGGGAAAGGTGTTGGGTGTCAACGTACCCAGAACTTCCACTTTGTTCGGTGGCGGCGGCCAGCTCAACCTGGACCCGATAGACGCGGTTGACGCTATCGATGAAGAGGATGAGGATGAACACAAAGGTGATCTTGAGCCAGTATTGCAGTTTTGCCACGAAGGGGTTCTCGGAGATGAAGCTATAATGTGGGGGGGGGGGGGGGTGGGGGGTTCTCTTGTCAGTTCTGTGGTTCCGAGCGACGCCACACCCGAGAAACGAGGTATTGGGAGAGAGGGAGACGGACGTAAACATCTTCCGGCGTATGGCGAACGGAAGAGGGATGATGAGGAACATGAACAGAGCCATCTCCACCATCAGCAACATAAAGACCTAATTGGCGATGGACGCGTTAGTGGTCGTGTGTCTTTTTTCCGCAAAAAAAAAAAAAAAAAGCAGCTGAAGGGGCAGAGAGGGGAAACATACCAAAGTGTAGTAGAGCGTCATGGTGGGGAGTTTCGGAAATCAGCAGCTGGTGTGTGTTTGTCGAGTGTGAAGGGTGTTTGTTTGGCGGTGGTAATGTCAGGTTCTTTCATGAGAGAACGATGGCAAAGAGAAGGTGATGTTGTTGTTGTTATGTAAAGAGGACAGAAGAGCCTCCAGGCAAGAAACAGATAGCTCCGCTGTGAGTGACGTGGTTGGTGTAGGATAGTGGGCTGTTGCGTCCGGAGGGAGCTTGTCAAGGCAGGAAGGACCGGGTGGAGGTCAACAACGTCATTGCGTGGCTAATGCTTGTGGCCTGTGCGTTTAGATGAGTGGGAAGATCCGGAAACACCCACCATTTAAATCAGTGTATCGCAGTATTAATATCCAGTTTTGAGCCTTGCCAAATATGAAAGAATTCGCGAAGACCCTAACCCTGGCAGCTCCACACCGCAGCGCCAGGACTGGTGACGACTGATGACTGACTTTCACTCCTTTGAAGAACCAACCAATGGACTAGACTGGGGACCCCGTATTCTAGTATAATTAACATTCTTCATCATCAACAAAGCGACTTGACCCGAGCTACCCGTCAATCGCACTCGGCCCCAATTCATGCAACTATCCTCAGAGCGATTGTGTCTGCCTTTTCAGGAAGCTGTGATCCATGCCACCCCCGAACATGTTCTTGCCCCATGGCGCTCTCCTTCCCAAGCCTCATGTTTCAAAATGGCCACGTTTCCCCTCCGATTCGACTGTCTGTTCTTCGGGGCTGACAACGCAGACTCAGCAGCCTCTGCTTTGTTACCAAATAAGAAGCCCGCCATTGCCAGAGCCACAGCACCGACACGTTTCTCATTGAGCCCGTCATTGGCCAGAAAGGGACCTCTCGTGGGAAAAAAAAAAAGTGGCATTTTTCTTCCCGGGTCAGCGCATCAAAGAGAAGTTCCGACCCCTCGTTCACTCCATTCCAACGCATCATGGTGGGACGAAGTCTCAAAACCCCGCCGCTCTGCTCCGCCGCCGCCGCCGCATCCCGCATGAAAAGGTAAGGAGAGCCGAGCTGACCGCCCGGAGAACTGGGAATCCAGGCCTTGGTTGCTGGCAAAGGGGCCATGCAAGCCTGCTGCGCTTAGCTCTCCAATGCCCAGACGAGTTTCTTTGCTTTCCGCTCCAAGTGGCGCGAGGGCTGAACGCAAATGCTTTGCAAGGCGAAGGGTTGTGTGTGTTTTCTTATTATTATGTGCCCAGCATTCTCTCCCTCCCTCCCTCCCTCTCTCTCTCTACTTTGCCTGGAATGCAAACTTTCTCCCCTCTATCTATCTTCCAACCCCCCCCACACCGACACCAGGGACAGGAACCCTCGGTTGGCCACAGTTGGAATTTTTCTATATACCGAGTCCCTGGAAGCCCATTTTTGGCCGGCATGGCCTAACAGCAACTCTTCTTCTTTTCTTCTTGGCTCCGATCCTGCCAGCAGTATCTGGGCCTTTACGGCTTTTCTCGTGTTTCTTAGTCCAGGTTCCATCCATCCCGTATCCCACCCACGTTAACACGTCACCCTTCAAATTTCAAATTGGGGACAAATCCGCCTTCTTATGCTCTCTCGTCTCGGATTTCTTTCCCAGACCCCGACTTGTAGCCAAATACCATCTTATACTTGCCCTTCTCCGGTCCTCCTTGGGCAATATATTTCTGTCCAACAGGGAATCTACTACTTTCGTCATCTGAATTATCTCTTCGGGGGGTTTCTTTCCCTTCATCTTCGCATTTTACCAGCAAGGACTGTCAGACAAAAAGAAGTCCTAAGGGGGCGGGAAGAGCCATGCATTTTCGATACCTCCTCCCGGCGCTCATCAGCGTCATGTCGCTCGGAAGTCTGGTCGCCTCTACGCCAATATTCTGCCCAGAGGTACGGCACCATACTTGGCTCGAATCCCCGATTACTAAAACTGCCCCTTCATAGCGGCTAACATTCTGGTTTGTTTAGTCAAAACGAGATGCCATCTTGCGGGGAGACCTACCGAAGGAGGCCTGCTGTAGCTACGGAAGATGCCTAGGAGACGTGGTGATAGCCATGGTCTAACCTGCCAAGCGTCCAGTTTCTTGAACTTGGGTCATCGTCTTTTGGAACTATGGATAATCGACCCTGGATCGATCCTTGGGGATGAGATCAACAATAACCTCCAAGAGGGGAAAAAAAGAAACGCAACTTAGTCCCTTTCTACGCTCTTTCGACTACTAGGCAGGACAGCGCCTCATCTTTGGACACCTCTTCGGACATCCCTTCGGACACCATTTGGATGGGAACCTTATCACATTGATAAGATGGAGCATGCATTTTCAGTCCACCGCTGCATAGCATGGCACGATTCACTGTTTATATTTTTGATTGTGGTGCATATGGGAACATTATGGAGCGACCCTGGCTAGGACTGGTTGTATTGATTGTATGGCGTTTTTTGTTTGTTTGCGAAAGGGGTTGGGTAGCGTATAGAAACCAAGAGGAGAACTGGCATGGAGAGTACGGCCCAGAAATTGGGAATTATGAACTGGCATCACGCCACACGACGACAATTAATGTCACAGGGCGTTTGGGAGCAATGAAGTCTCATGTATATTTTGAAAGGGCGACCCAGGATTTCGGGATGAGGCAGGGTGGTTATCGCTTCATTCCAGCCACGAGAAATGAGTCTCAGTTAAAGTTTTATCTGTCTCAGAAACCCCACGGCAGGGTATCTTTGAAATCCGTGGGGTATCGATAGTCTAAGCTTTCTCAAGATAACTGACCCCTTTTCTTGACTGGGAAAAGTTTTATGTTGTTTGTTTTGAGGGACGCGTCGTGGATCGTCAGAGCACCAACGTCTCGTTCATCATTTCAAGAAGCTACCAAGTCCAGTACGTTGTGGGGTAGGGACGAACCTCCAAGCTGGCAAAGTCTTGCTACTTGACATAAAAATCCGATGAGTCTTGTTGACACCAAGAAAAAGAAGTCGTAAACGAATTCATTTTGCCAGAATAAATCGGTTTGGACGCAATGTAATGGTAGTAGTGTGAACAAAGCCTCCACCACGGAATGCACTTTGCGTACAGAGTTTGGCAAGTATGACATAAACAAAAGAGGGCAGCGAGTGGGTCATGGCTCAAGATGATATACATGGGAGGTATAAATGGGATGGAGAAATGTGCGAAATGGAATATGGAAACATGGGGGTAAGATGTTGGTGGCCTTGCAGACATAGTGCTGGAAACGGGTGCTGGACGGTTCGGTTCGGTTCGGTCAGTCAGGGTCAGGGGGAGCGCCGATGGTCGGCACACGCGGAGCCGACTGATTGGCGCGGATGTGAGATTCCACCGGGCGTCAAGACGTCCGGGGGTTCGGTCTTGTGACGGCCGAATCGGCAGCTGCCCCTCCCCCACAGATCACTGCATTTGCAGCGAGCAGGAAGCAGCTTTCCTGCAAATCCATGGCAAGTTTTGTCCCCAGGTGACAAGATGGCCCCTTGTATCAAGTGGGGCCGCTGTCGCTGAATGAAAAGATGTGAGGATATGGACTCATGGCGAGCAATTTGTACTGTGACACCTGATGTAGAGCTGGGTTCAGCGGACGCGGGATGCCTTTGGGAGTAGGTGCCTTACCTTTCCTAGCTCGAGGTACACGTGTATAAAGACGTCGCGCTCCCCGCGCTACCCCACCCTTTGTGAACCTCCTGACTGAAGCACCTTCCTCACTGCAACTCTTGAAGTGCTGTGACTCATCATGAGTCCACCAGTTGCCGTGGCTCCGGCCTCGCCGTCCGGTACGTCAACAAAGGCTTCCAAGGCCAACATTGGCGTCTTCACGAACCCGAACCACGACCTGTGGATAAGCGATGCGGCGCCCACGCTGGAGAGCGTACAGAAAGGCGATGAGCTTAAGGAGGGACAGGTCACCATTGCCATCAGGAGCACAGGCATCTGCGGGTATGTAATAGATGGTCAATATTGACTGTCATTCACAAGACTTCAGCTCACCGAGGCCAGGTCCGATGTTCACTTCTGGAAGCATGGCTGCATCGGGCCCATGATCGTTCATGGCGACCACGTACTCGGCCACGAATCCGCCGGCGAGGTGATTGCCGCTCATCCAAGCGTGGCCAGTCTCGCCGTGGGCGACCGTGTCGCCATCGAGCCGCAGGTCATCTGCAACGCCTGCGAGCCATGCCTCACGGGGCGGTATAACGGATGCGAGAGCGTCGACTTCTTGTCGACACCACCCGTGCCGGGCCTGCTGCGGCGTTATGTCAATCACCCAGCTGTGTGGTGCCATAAGATTGGCAACATGTCATACGAAAACGGAGCCATGTTGGAGCCCCTTTCCGTGTCGCTCGCGGGTATCCAGAGGGCCCAGGTGCGGTTGGGAGACCCCGTGCTCGTCTGTGGAGCGGGACCCATCGGCTTGATCACCATGATCTGCCTCAAGGCAGCTGGTGCCTGCCCGCTGGTCATCACTGATATTGATGAGGGCCGCCTGAAGTTTGCGAAGGAAGTCTGCCCGGGGGTCATCACACACAAGGTGGACCGCCTGTCTGCCGAGGACTCGGCCAAGGCTCTCATCTCGAGCTTTGGGGGCATTGAGCCCTCCATCGCCATCGAATGCACGGGCGTGGAGAGCAGCATTGCCGCTGCCATCTGGGCAGTCAAGTTTGGCGGAAAGGTCTTCATCATCGGCGTTGGCAAGAACGAGATCCAGATCCCCTTCATGCGCGCCAGTGTCCGCGAGGTCGATCTGCAGTTCCAGTACCGGTACAGCAACACATGGCTCAGGGCAATCCGTCTGGTCGAGAATGGAGTGGTCGACCTGTCCAAGCTGGTCACGCACCGATTCCAGCTTGAGGACGCTCTCCAGGCGTTTGATACGGCATCAGATCCAAAGACGGGTGCCATCAAGGTGCAGATCCAGAGCTTGGAGTAGCATGGCCGAAGCGAACCCTATGTACCCTATGTACCGTATAAGTACACCTTACTCTAGATGAGATGCATGACAAGTGGTGATAAGTGGGCAGTTAAGATTTCAACATCCAGGCTTCGAATTCTAAAAGTTTGGGCGACAGCCGCGTCTCGATAGGCCTTCCATGCAAGCATTGGGTTTGTTTTGTACCTTTTGTCTTTTTAGCCTGGCGGGTTCCATGGTCGGTTGTCAGGGCGAGATTGAACCTGGAACCTACCTACCTAGGTATTCTAGGTACGCAAATCATACATATCCTGATAAACTCGGTAGCTTTTGAGATTAGCATCGCAGTGTTGTGAGATAAAAATCTCAAGAAAAAGATGGGTAAGGACCATCTTGGTTGATGAATTGATTAAAGGGTCTCTCTCCCAGTCTCTCCCAGGGCAGTGGATGGCGCATCGTCAGGGTGCATTGGTTTGGTGGATAAACTTAAGTGGAGGTTTATGAAGTACCCCCCCCCCCCCCCATTCTGACAGGAAAGGACAGGAGACAGTAGCAGAGCCTAAGGAGCTCCAGTTGGCCCGAGCTTCTTGCACTCAATTGGCCCTCTGATTGGCCAGTTGTTGCCGAAATGTGGCAGCAGCCAACGACTTTCGAAATCTTCCGAGCTTCCCAAATTTTCTCGATTGCTCGGGACCCATTCTTGAACGTTGCGCGATAATCCACGAAACCTTCTCCTTTCCTGCGGCCACATCCCACCCCCAATTCTCGGCCGCGCCCAGCCATCTCTCAACCCGCCCGAGTCCGCAATCCTCACCGCCCTCCCCCCCACGAACGAAATTGGTTGCGCAGCCTGCCCTGCCTTGGTTCGTTCGAACAGACAGTCAACACTTAAACACAGTCGTCGCCGTCACTTCACCAGTTTCGCCATGTCGTTCGCCCTAGTAACGAGGCGGTCGGGCCTCACGCTGGGCCGCCAGATGGCCCGCTTCGAGTCGACCAACACAACAAAGGCTGCCGAGACCGCTAAGCAGGCCGCCTCCAAGGCCTCGACCACCGCGTCCGAATACTCCCAAAAGGCCCAGCAAGGTCTCTCGCGCGTCTCGTCGGCCGCCGGCCCTGCCATTGTCAACGCTGCCAAGGGTGTCACGGGTGCGCTGGGTCGTGTCGGTGGCCGCACTGGCCGATTGGTTGCCTTTGTCGAACGTACGATGATCCCCTTTCGTTGAACGCAGCTACGGGCATGTGTGTATGCGCGCGGGCAGGCGCCCGGCGTGCTGAGCTGGCCGGAGGCTGCTGCTGTTGCTGCCGAGGCTACGCAGTCGTGTGCCCCCTCTCTTTCTACGGGGCTCGATGGGCTAACCGTCTTCTTCCAATAGGCCGGGTCCCCTTCGTTGTATACTACTCCAAGGTCGGCCTTGAGGTTGGCAAGCTCATCTTCAAGGGCCAGAACATGACCCCACCGTAAGTCTCCCCGGTCCGGCTGCAAAACGCCCCACCCCCAATGTGAAGAGACCGTGTTTTCGTGTTTATTGACGGATATACCATGTATCACAGGCCCGTGTCGACCTTCCAGACATACTTCCAGAACATCTGGACAAAAATTCAGAACCCCAGCATCCTGCTCCAGAGCGCCCAGCAAACAGCAACCTCTACCGGCTCGGTTCTGCAATCCCTGAGGAACATTTCCAAAACACAAGTGGCGACTGTCGGTGTTTTGGCGGCTGAGTGCCTCGGATTCTTTACCGTGGGCGAGATGATCGGCAGATTCAAGGTGGTTGGCTACCACGGCGAGGTTGCTGCGCACGACTGAGCGGCGTTTCCCGGTGGAGTGAATTAGGGGATGCTGCTAGAGGCCGAGAAACGACCTTCCAATTTGATGGGCAACAGGGAGAGGGGCGGGGAAGGTGAGGGGAGTTGTTTCATGGGATTAGACGTAATGGCGTATCGGGGACTGTCGACTCATCTAGACTTCGCCGACCTTTTTTTTTTTTTTTTTTGCGGAACGGCGACCTCTCTCGCACGAGATGTAGATGTGGCCCGCCCCAGGCTAGATAGAACCCAACCAACACGACGGATCGGCTTCTAACCTGGGACAATGGGAGAGAGCAAGGTTCCAGGTACCGTCTCCTCCCTTGTATATTTCTTCTCTCTCGGCAGCTGGGGTCTGTTTTCATTTGTCTTGTAAAACTACAGTCAACCGCATGAGATCATCAATAAAAGCACATTAACCGACTAGCAACACCAATCATGATTGCCATTCTGGTCTTGGGGTAGTGAACATCCCCCCCCCCCTTTTTTTTTTTCGCATTCTTATCGTTCTGCATGTGACGGTGATGTTACACCATCCAAGGCCGATAGGACAACGAAGTCGGGACAAACAACGAAGTCGGGACAAACAACGAAGTAGGGCTGCTTAGTTCCGACCAAGCCCCATCTCCATCTGCTTGCTTGCTCTCCCTCTACACATCATCAAGTGACTGACTGACTTGACCCCCTTGCAAACTCGCATATATATTCATACCCTTCATGGGAGCACACACAGAGAGAGACAGACACACTTAGCCAGCCCTTTCTTGTATCCCCTCCCCCTTCTCCCTCTCCCTCTTGTTTTGGCAAAGCACTGTTATCGACCGACCACTTTTATCTGTCTCCCTCCCCTCCGTCATGGGGGAGAGAGAAAAACGATATGAAAAAAAAAAAAACATGCAGTTGGTCCAAGACTGCAGATCTGGCTTTACCCGTTCGGGGACACCCGCATGAATAACCGCATTGGGTGGGTCTCTCTGCTACTGCTTGCTGCTGTATGTACATGCTGGTGTGTGTATTAAGGCCGCTTTGATCTCCCCTCGCTTGCGTTTGGTTTGCTGTCTGCCTTTTTCTGCTGCTGCTGCTGCTGCTGCCGCTAGCCGATGAACCTGACTTAACCTACCTACCTACTAGTCTGCCTGTCTGTCTGTCTCTTTCGTCGAATGTATGTACGGGGACTGGTTGGGTTGGGTTGATGGATGGATGGATGGATGGGTGGGTAGGTGGGTTGGTTGGTGGTTGGTGGTTGGTGGTTGATTTCACACCCAACCCAACTCTCTCCTCTCCTCTCCTCTCAACTCGGATTTCAGCTCCGGGCGGGACATTGTCATTCAGCTTTCATGCTTGCGATTCAAGCTAGTATATAAGCTATTCTACTGGTGTAAAAATGGGGGCGGGGGTGTTGTCTCACCTCATTTTTTATGCTGCTGCTTTTTTTCAGCTGGCCCCTTTACCACCTACGCAAGAGCAGGCCGACTTACTCATTCTTTAGGTCAAGGTATCTAGGCATGTAATTCAGGCGATAGTAGCAAGGTATAGCTTGGAAAATCCATGGGGGTGGACAAGTGGGAATGTGGATGCGAGAGTGATATCGTAGGAAGTTTGCGAGCTGTCTGTCCCCCCAAGATGCACACCCAAACTTGGACAGTTCATGGTTATACTGCAAACTGTTTTGTTATGTGTGTTGTACAAGAATCTCTTCGCTGTATGCCCCTTATTCATTCTCTCTTCTCCGGCTTTTAACTCACGCGGGTGTTGTTGGATGTTAAAGGATGGCACAGATAAGAGATACCTAATAAACCAAGGCAACAACAATAAACAACAACTCATTTTGTCTCGATTAATTTTTCTTCCTTCTTTTGCCCCTCGAACTACTAACGCCGATCGATTTCCCTCACTCGCGGGTGGCGGGGAGGAGGTAGGTTAGCAGGCCATACCATATCATGTCAAAGCTGGCTGACTGGCCGGCCCAAACTCCCGAGGGAGTCCTATCCGTGACGTATGTGTCATCCAACCCCAGTTTGTTCTGTGTGTCGCCTCGCATCCAACAAACACAGAACATATCGGGAATCTCTTCGCCCTTTCCCACTTGTCACCCAATTTGAACCACCACCATAGGGCCAGCCGGATCCAGATAACGAGAAGCAATGCCCATCGAAACTGGCATTGATGGCATGGTTTTGCCGTATATTCAAGAAACAACTCGTAGCAACCAAATCTTACAGGACAGCAAGAGATACCTAATATTGTGACGAGTGACTTTAAGAAGCGCTCAGACGTCATTGGAAGCAAGGTTCTTATGGAGCGGTCCGATGTAAAACACGACGAGAGATGTGGAGGGTGGTGTGCAAGCTCGTAGGTCGCCTGCATCTCATCCCCCTTGGGATTTTCGTCCATCGAATGGAGACAAGAGTCGCTGGCTGGCTACTTCGCAGTTTCTTATCACCCCAGTGTTGTTGGCAATCCTCTCGTACCTAAGCTACGTATGATTAACCAATACCTCGATTCTTCTTTCGCGGAGATGGGCGAATTGATAGATAATTTTAACATACACTGACTCAACCGCAAACATGTTTTGCTATTTACTTACAACACCCGCGTCCGAGAAACCAAAATCCTGTCTTTTTTGTACCATAACCCTCCCACCCAGCCCATCCCAGTCCCAGCCATGTGGCGACAAGAGCAGAAGCAGAGATAGACCTTCCAAATGCAGGCAAACATGCATAGTGAGAACCAACCAACGCCATATCCGCACACATTTTCTTGACTGCTTGAACCACCCGCCCAGATGCCGACCTGACCATGTACATTTTATCAATTGGCACCTGCAATTCCTCATGAGGCCCATCCAAAGCAAGAATGAAGAACATGGCGCCCCTCACCGATAGCCTTGGTGCTTAGGACCACCAGAGCCCCCGATAAATGTCGGAGGTTGGCGCTTTTGGTTCCCCTGTTCTCATCAGTTCTTCTCGGCCCCCAAACCGGGCCTGAAAACCGTGCGAGGAGTCTGACCTCGTATGCCCATGTTGATTCCCGCCAATTGAAAGTGGTCTTAAACATGAATAGTTGATACACGTGAGACGCCACGAGGAAGATGCCAAATCCTGTCGTTGGACTCCCACTGTTCTGCATTAAAACGGAAGGTCCAGTATCCCGCTCTTCTATAAAACGACCAAAAACAAATCGTAAAGCCCACAAGGCTCAACACCGGCAACAAAACGCTTCATGACAAACAACAAGCCTGACCAATGCAACAGAAACGAAATGGCAGGGCAATACTCATGTTCTGAGTCCGAAAGAAAGAAAAAGACAAAAACGAGAAGCGGGGTGAGGGCAATTGTGGTTGAGGATGGGCCGCGACTAGATATTAAGTTTCATTCGTACGTTTGTTTTGGCCAGGAACAAGTCCTGGCGGCCGCAAGATCTCGGCATATGGATCTTGAGGTAGCAGTGAGGTTGGTTGAGGGTGGGTCGCGAAGATGGCCACCGCCTGGCCAGCTTCCGCTTGGTGTGTTTGGAGACCATGGTCGATGGGCCAATAAGCAGCTGACTATTAAATAGCAAATGTGAATTATGCCCGCATGGGCACCGTCTTGCTTTGAATGTGAACATCTAGACCAACGTGTGGATAGGATTACCGCCGGTGGGGGATTGGCTGGGCAGCCATGCAGAAGAGCAAAAAGTAAACAAGCCAGACGTATTACGGTCTTTTGGCTGTGTAGATATGCCTAAAGCTAGTTAGTTTCGTCCTGGGAGCTGACAGGTCCGCGTCTACTTACAATGTGCAGTAAGCGTGTAATTTACGAGAACGGATCTCGTCCTTCACTTTCTCGACCAGCGCGTTGATCTCGCCCGACGATTTGTTGGTACCCCTGTACAACGGCGCCAGACAGAGAGCCTGAAGTCCCTGTGTCAGGCCGAGATTGAACCATCGGCCGAGTTCATTGCCCGCCTGGTCCACAGGCCAGCCGTTGACGGCGATCTTGATGGTTTCTTCTCTGATGTCGACAAAGCCAGCATCCGCCAACTGCTGCTTGGTGAGCTCGCTATTGACTCGCATCGGGCGATCAAACCCGTCCATGGCGTCCATCAGTTCGTTCGCCCACTGCATCACGCAGGAGTTCGGGGTCAAGGATCCGTCGTCACTCCGCGGAACCCAGTCGAGCTCTACCTGCTCCACATAGCCATAGTGCGGTCTCAGATGCCTAGAAACTATTAGCCCAGCCTTCTCCGCCGCCAGAAACAGAACCCACCTAATAATTTCGCTGTACAGTCTCGGCCAGTTGCTGATACTGCCGTTAAGATTCCGCAAGTGGATGAGATCCCAGGACCCGGGCTCCAGATCTTGCCATTGGACTTCGATATCCTTTTGCTGGAACTGGGTATTGGCGGGTATACTGGGACAAACATTAGTGATATTCTCGCACGCAGAGAAGGAATGCTACCGACTATTCTGGCTGGATATAGTTGAGATCCAGGCCGACATGATAACCTTGAGGGTATTTACTAACGAGAGGGTCAGTTTAGTATCGAACGCAAACCGGACACACACACGAAACCTACTCGGCCATATCGATCCCCCAAATCCCCGTACCGCACCCTAGATCGAGGGTCCTTGGGGATACTCTGTTGTGCAAAGGTGCGCTGTGGAGGCAATCTCTGCGCGCAACAAGAAAGAGCTTGTGGAAGATATCCAACCTGTCTTGCTCCGTCTGCAGAAAAGGTCAGCATCCACCTCGAGGTTGGGAGCCAGGGCCGGACGGGAGCATGGCAATGGGGGTAGGATTACCTCGTCGATGGGGAACATATACTTCCCCTTGCGGTATGTACCGTAGAATCGGCCATTCTCTTGGTATACCTCGTCATTGACGCGGGGCTCGACGCGGGGCGCTACAGATCCCATGTTGCTGTTGCGAAAGATGCAGTGTTTCGTTAGTGGACTATCCAGCACGACACAACACAAGGTCCTTAAATAGTCCCTGCGGAAAGGCCCAGTAGCCTGACACTGGGCCCTGCTTACCTGAGGGGTCTGAATGAATACTCTTCCATTTCGGAGACACCGGGGGGCCTTGGTTAATACCTACAACGTCTTGAAAGAATGAAGAGCCTTGACAACCCTGATAGGCCAAATGAGGCAGTGGCAACGATTCGGTCTTGGTGCCGAGGCCTCGCGATCTTTGGCAGATCTCTGGCAAAGACCTCCGCGCCAACAACGGTTTCAGATATCCAAATTATGCCTAAGGGGGCGCTCGTTAGAACACAGTCTGGTTAACAGGCGGGAAGGGAGAGTGAACCGCGCGGTATGAAGTGAAGAAGAAATTTGATGGTCAGATTTAGGATGGGAGCCGCCAGAGAGTGAAACGGTGTTCTGGTGGTGTGGTTGGCTGCCAGCGGGCCTGGGATCCAAGCCCAGGACAGGACCACGACCACCTGGATCAGGAATGGGACATCCCGAGAGGAAACCTCGGGACCAGTAACGGCCCAGAGGCTGGGGGGCTGTGCAGTAGGGGCTCGGGTAAAAAAAAAATTAAAAAAAAAAAGGGTGAGAAAGGAAGAATGAGAAGAGAAAACAGGACAAGACGCACCGGGATGCTTAAGGTGAATGCGCAGCAAATGGAAGCGGCGCAAAAGAAGTGGCCCAAGGCTTGAGCGCGGTAGAAAAAAAGGAGAGGTACCGTAGGGAGTTATTGCTGAAGTGGCAGATGTCGCTCTCTCTCTCACCTTGGTTTTGGCCTGGGAAGGAATGACTTGGGGAAGAAGATTTGCTGACGCTCGATGGAAGGCGCAGGGCGCGGGCGCGGCAGCAGTGATGGTTGTCGTGGTGGGTGGGTGGAGAGGTGTGGTCGGTCGTGTCGTGGTGGGCTCGAAGAGGTGGGGTGGCCAGTGTCCCGTTGTTAAATGATAACCTGCAGGCGCAGTGGTTGACCTCTCTGGCAATTGAGATTGCGTCCGATGTGGTGCACTTGGGCCAACGGCCGGTGTGGATCAAAAAGGAAGGGGCAGGGTGTGTTATAACGCCCGACGTCGCAATGATGCAGGGCCACGGTGGTTGACGGGCAGAATTGCCCGCAGCAGCAGCAGCGCAGCGCAGCTTGCAAGGAGGAGGGAATCAAAGTTCACAATCCACAGGGGCTAAAAGTCTACCTAAGGTAGGGAGTTTCTGCTCGCCCGCCGTTTCTGCTTTGCTGCCGGCGCGGTGGGCTTGGCTTGCAACCTGCAAGTTGGGGATTCTGAAGGTGGGCAGGTAGGCAGGTGGGATGCGCTGGCAAATGTGGCGGGTCTGAGTAGGAGTTGCCTTTTCGTGACATCCATGGAATGAGCGAACTCTCAAGGTGAGCAAAAGAAGGCTTTTTAGGTATGATTCCAGGTCGTTCGTCAAGGTATTGATTGTATGGGACCCACACACCAAGGTCTTGTTGCTTGTATAATGTAAATGAGCGAAGGCGTTGAATGAGGTCTGTCTGTCCCAGGCTGGGTTAGGTAGGTAGGTAGAGATAGAAATAGATGTTTGTGTGGACTCTGACTGTGGACTCTGACTGTGGCTCTGAAGCGGCGGCAGGTACGAATGAATCGAAGCACCTCAGTCGGTGGGGTATGGGACCATTAAATACCATGGACGCACTGCAGTTTCTGACAGCAGCAGGAGAAATATATGGGATTGGGATGCAAAATGGGCATTGGCGCATTAATAACCGAAGACAGCAAGTGAAAAATAACTTGGAACATGCGGCCGCCGTCGAGGTGCCTGTCCGTATGTAGTAGCATCTGCCACCAACTCACTTTATTACGACCTACCCACGCCAACATTGGAGCAGCAAGCGTCAAGCGTCAAGTGTCCTAACCGTCTGGTATCGTCACTTTGAAATTGTGTCTTTGGTCCAGGGCTCCAGGGCGGATCCCAGGCCGCTTGCTGCCATCTCAGTTCCAACAATTACGAGCAATGTACTTGCAAGTCTGTTGGCGAGTGTACGGATACTTCGCTCTTTACCAAGTAAATGGGGTGCCAGGTTGGTCGGTCGTCTGTGACCATCCTAGTTCCCGCTCCCGTTTCCCGGCGCTCCAAGTGCCAATACCCATAGGCCAGCCCCCTTGTCACTCATTCATTGTTCTCGCGGATGCAGCCTCCCAGACGGTCGAATGAGACGGGGTCTCAATTCCTCGGCGCACAGTGTCTTTTGGCAGCTGTCCGTCCGTCCTCGGGGGTGGGTGAAACATGGTTTCAGCAAGCTGGCCTAACAAGGCATCTGGCAATTGATCGTTCTCGGCAGGTAAGCATAGCCGACGACGCGCCCACAAATTAGCACCCTGGATGATGCCAATGATGAGATGTGGTGCCATGGAGGGAAGGACTGGGAAGGCAGCGCGACGCAGCAGCACAGCGCAGCGCAGCACAGCGGGATGCGATGCTTGTCGGCGGGGCGGCTCGCTTGGTACTCGTAATTGGGGCATGTGGCCAATGGAGCTGGTGATGGTGTGCGACCAGAGAGAGGGCAGAATCCCGATTCCCACGGCTCTGTTGACGTGCCAAGGTGACAGGGAACTGTTGGTCCACCAAGGTGAGGGGAAGGAGGGGGAGCAATTCGACGACCAACGCCGCAGAGGAGCATCCGCAAAAGGGAAAAGGCGCGAACCTGATCTTGGGAGCCATGGATCTTGGCTCGAGCGAGGCAGGTTGTCCCGTCATCTTGGTCGGTCGGAACCAAAGGAACCTGGAAGCTCCTTTGAAGCCAACACAACGACAAAGGGGAAAAGAGGTGTTGACACGGATCACCATCCACTTCGCGCGCAAGTGGCGTTCTGCATCTCGTCACACCGGGTTGAACGAGGCGATCTTTGCCTGCCGGTTTAGGTTGTCGAGCCTGGGAGGGAGGCCGCAAAACTGGCCCCGGCAGGCGGTTGATTGGATTGGCGCTAACTTTCAGAGGGTGGGTGCATGGACCATCCACACAAAGTACCACTTTGCGCCAGAATCTGCACAAAATGTACATGCTTACCTTACATGGGTCTGTGTGCTCCCCCCTTCTTCCTTGCGAAGTCGAGGCGTTTTGACCACCACCCAGACGAGTCAAGGACACAAGTGAGGGTACCTAAGGTAAGCCGGACCCAAACTGTCGGGTCGTCATCGGGTCCTGATAAAGGCCAGCGCATCAACACGCACCCAATCAAAGACGCGGGACACCACTCCGTCCACTTTGGTCAGAGGAAACTGAATCAGTCCACAACATTTAATCTAAATTATCAACACACCTTGTGATGACAAGACAGGCAAATCCGACCGCTGCTTTAGGAAGCATCCAACACTTTGCGGAAGAATTTCTTCCCGTCTTCCTCCCATCTTCTATCTCTTTTACCATTCTCTCCAAATCATCGGGTCCGACTTGGTGATTGTCTTGGCTTTGTTTCTCGTCATCTCATCATTCGCATCGCAATTGCTACTCACCTAGGTAGCCAGCTAGAGTAGTAGGTACCTACCTAGGTATGTAGCCAAGCAACAGAAATGGGGAGCTGGGGGCCGTTCACAGCCCCGCGTTGTATTGATGCGTCTCAGTCGGTTTCAGAGATTGTATGTGCTCTTATCAGGACACATCTGACCGAGCGAGGATTTATACCGAATAAAGCTCACCACCGCCATTTACGCTGGCAAGACCATTGGAACGTGGCGGTGGTAGATTGCTCTAGACTCTACTCCTTCTGCTTCTATCGCTGCTCTCCTCTCATCCGCTTCGGTTCTGATCGGCGAGGGCCATTGGCGAACCAAGGCAAAGAAATACAAAAGGCTGAGTTGACAAAGGCTGACCCAACTTCCAAGGCTGACCCAAGGCTCTGGGAAGGCTGTGGACGTGCATATTGGAATTGCAGCGTCTTACGTGTTCCCTGGGGACCCTAGATCGGTCAATTACAAAACCACGCCGTTGATTATGGTGATGAATGCCTCCTTCATCCACTCCTCGTCTTTCGTGTTCGCTAGTTCAAAGAATCAGCGCTACCTGCGCTAGTTTGTCGAGAGACATGGGCGGCCCCGACAAAGCCGAGCACTAGTTGCTAGCTTCTCCAGGTCCATGTCCTCCTGATCCCGAAAAGCATCACAAACACAGTTCACAAAGAGTTGGAGGATCACTACCCTAGTCTAGGAAGCCCTCCAGTTGGGTGGCGGTCACTGTTCCATGGTTGCTTTTTATATTTCTCACGGTGTCATTTTGCATCCATGGTTTCGTTTGGTAGCACTACGCCCTTTGGGCCTGCGCCAGTTGGGTCCTCCTCGAGCTGTCATTCGTTACCAGTCTGTCGGGACGCCCCACTTCAAGGTTTCTGGAGCTTCCCCCCAACTGGCAACGAGCACAAGACCAACCACACCAAGCTTGATTGAGAAGTCTGGCTGCGTGATTTGTCTTCACCTGTCCCGGCGATGAAGGTCTGATGAATGGATGCAAGGATGGCAGAAGTCAGAACCCAGCTGAAATCCAAGGCAATTACGGCCCCCTTTTGTTTGTGTTTGCTACACAGTGCTTTCTCGAGCTGGACTCGCTCCTATACCAACCAGGCGCACGTTGGTAATGCAGAATGCCCTGACATCGACAAAACACCCCGGCACCCACACCAAGAGGACACTATAAGGCCTTCCAATCAAGACAGGGCTTCCGAATGTGAGACAGCGAGGTGGGGACACCCGCAAGCTTTTCCCGAGCGAGCTCGGGTCGATACAACCTGGCAGGCAGGTCTTGCAACCCTAAGCCTCGTTAGAACCCCCCCCCCCCCCCCCCCCCTCGCGTCGATTCCAGCAGGGGAGCTCCCAACTGCCAGGTCACTCACGCCCGCCCGCGGGATGGAATCTGTACCTGTACATGTACCTAACGTTGGCCTGCCTCATGTACAAGTACCCGATCAGGCTCGGGCTTTTTGACCGCTGTTTCCCCGCAAGTCTGGACTCTGGACTCTGGACAGTGGAAGGTGCGAACAGAAGACACAATCAGAGGAGACAATGCGCCTGCCACTTGTCCGCTTCAGACAACACCCGCAGTGACAGGGCAGGCAGGCAGGCAGGCAGGCAGGCAGGCAGGCAGGCAGGCAGGCAGGCAGGCAGGCAGGCAGGCAGGCGGGAGAGAGGTGGAAGCAATCCGTTCAGCTACCTACCTACGACAGCAACAACTGCACCACGATTTGGCCCGACACCTGTTTCAGAAAAATACACCTTCTGCTTACTGCCTTCCGGTTCATACCAGATCCAGTCTTCCATTCGTCTTCGTGATGATTGCTAGTGAATGGCCGGATGCATACTATTTTACTCACCCCTACCCCAGACGAACCGACATCTCCACATGCCATAGTTTCCCTTTGTCCCGTTCATCTCACCTTCCCAATGACTCCAGACATCGTTTGCTAGTACTTTCCATCCAATTTCCCTGCGGTTGGCAGGCTCTCAGAGCCCCGACACTGGGGTTCCGTCGGGGGAGGTCTCCACCACCCGTCTGTTTCCGAGACTTCAGTGAACTTGGTTGTGTCATTTTCTTTGTCAAAGAGATCATGTTCGATATCGAGAAAGAAGAGGCTGAATGCCCATCGCCAAGACCTCTTTGTCTTTTCCAGCCCCTCCGTCCCCGTGACCAAGTTCGGGGCTCTAGGATGAAGAAGCGCCGCACAAAGAAAGCACTGACCTTGCGAAGCGCACAAGCCACGGTAGACGAGCTTCTGACACTATACAGCCTCAAAACGACATTAATGTTTGTTCTTTGCTGTCCGAGTTTAAACTTGTGCGTAAACACCCTCTCTTTGCCTCTTCCACTGTTATCCATGTCTCCAAGCCGGCAAGACCGAACTTGGCTCTCCCAAAACTAGGTGCCCCTTTTTGTTATGTCAGATAGCCAGTGTTGTTCCAAAGGGTATGGCTGATTAGATTCACAACACCGGCCAAAACTGCCCGACAATACAAAGCATGTCAGTTCACCGCAATTCATCTTCGAGATATCCTTTCCTATATCTGTGCGGCATCGGAGCAACAATTCCCAAAATAGCTCTCTGCTGAGGAAGTCTCATGCAAATATATATATAAGGTATGGTGTTCTGCAGGATATGTCTGGAGCGAAACGGCCCCCAACAAACTAGCAAAGTACCTTGCCTGGAGCCGACGCAAAAAGGAGGGGAATCTCAACCAAACAAAGGTAGGAAAGCGGCGTCGGCGTTTCATGCTGTGTTACTTGATGACATTGACGACGATTCTAGAATTGACATTGATTAATATGATTGTGGAGGCATAGCCGAGAGCGGGCTAGGAATCCCTCTGGTTCGTCCTGATTCTGCTCCTTCAAATCCCATCTCCCAGGCACACCCGGAGCCATCCACATTATCTGTGGTATACGTAAAAGGGGGTTTTATCACGATGCATAAAATATATTGGCTGCTGTACACAGCAGCAGCAGATAGAAACGAGTAGGGGCAGATGCACACCATGGCGTACACAAAGAATATGCGAAAACTTTTGAGGCACAATGATCCAGGTATACATGCATTTTTGCTCAAGGGTGGAATGAAAGCACAGTTGAGAAAAGAGACGAATGACACTCCGCGTTAGTGGGCTTACGCCGCCGAGGTGTTCAATGGGGGGGGGGGGGGGGGCAGCGAATCAGGCAACCCCTATATTTTATTTCTCGCTTTTGGTAAGGAGAATATCATGGTGCGAAGGATGTATATAGATCCGGACGCACGATCCGCACACCGTACGTCTTTTGAGCCCAGAGCTGCTCATAGGAGGCGGAGGCATAAAGATGTAATTTTTGCGCTCAGAAAAATGTGAAAGATCGCCCACCCCTTAGCTTTGTGACTGACTGCTATATTCCCAGTCCTTCGGAACCGAAAAAAAACCGAAAAAAGGGAAAGTAAACAAACAGCTCTTGGCTTGGCACACACGCAGCTCCCCACTTAAGATATCACCAAGGTAAACCCTCTTCACCTTATGTTCGCTTTTTCTCTCGCCTCGTGTCTTCTTTCCTTCATCCGGGTATTTTACTCCCCTATGCTCTTCGCTCCTATTCCATGTGTTTCGCGTCTTTATCGCAATATAGAAAGGAATTGACCGCCCCTTAATGTCGCTGTCGACTACCTTTCCAATTCTCTTTCTTTCGCCGCGCCGTAGGTTACAATAGTCTGACTCTTCGCATTGTCTCTCTCCTGTGTACCCACATAGATATAATATCGTAATAAATGTTAAAAGGAGCATAAGTCTCTATGGATGAAGTACCTCGAAAAGAAGATCATCATTCACTCCCTCCCCCCTTCAGGGAAAATAGGGTGAAGGTGTGACGGCTGGCACCATGGACCTACACTACCACTGGGCTAGCCCCCCAAAAGGGTGTCGAAATCACAAGTCCAAGACCTGTGATCTCAGTGTAGGTTATATACGTTAGACGGCGGCCCTGCGTCCCTGCCAAGGCCGTCACAGAAGGGAGAAGAGGGGATGGGAAAAAACAAGACAAGAACGCCCTCTAGGATAGGGGCGGGTTTTAGAATGGGCATATCTTATATACTGCCTCTCCTTTTCACACACACGTATATATATATATATATATATATCAATTCCGTAACCTCTCAATCGGGTCAGCTTGTTCATTTGCAAACATCACCTATGGGGGATAAAAAAAACCATTGGTAATGAATGATAAAGTGGTATCGTTTGAAGCTACCACTATATTATAACCTGTTTATGTATATGCATTTCTACTACCTACGCAGGTAGGTAAGTAGGTAGGTAGGTAGGCACTGTGTTTCACGAGCAGCAACAAAACTAACCTGCATTAATCCTCCGACTTCCCCCCGCCCCAGCAGACGTTCAAACCGAAAAACCCAGCGCCTGATTGCTTTAGTATCGGCACTGGTATTTACATCCCCCCACCCCCTAATCGAAAAGAAGAAGAACAAGTACAAAGGAGGCGTTACAAACCGACGCAACTGACAACTACTCGTTCTTCTTCTCTGCAGCCGCCACCTCAGCAACCGGAACACTGCCTTGCACGACAACACTGTCGTCATGGATGTAAAGCCGCATGACTTTCGGGCCGGGATAGTGACGGATAGCATGGGCAAACCACCAGATTGCGGTGAGTGCCACGACCCCGGCGAGGATGACACTATTGTAGTTCATGGTCTCGACAGTCGTGGGAACGACGAAGGCTAGTTAGTCAAAGAAGGTCAGTCTCTCAGGTTTCAAAGGACAGATGGAAATATTTGAGGGATGGGGTGACTGACGGAAGCAGTAAAATATGTCGAATAGCATGATAAATAGCACTGCCAAGATGTTGACGGGCATTCCGAACTTGCCCAGATGGAAGGGTCCCTTGGGAAAGTGCTTGCGGCCGGTAAGGACGTTCGCCAGGAAGGGGATCGCGTATGACACCGTCGTCAGGATGATGAAGCTGCCGGCCAGGTTGACGAAGGCAGTCGGGCTGCCTAGTGGAATGGCACCAAGGCCAGTGGCGATGATGGCTTCAAAACAGAGTTAGAATGGGGACGGATGACATATAGATGGACAAAAACTGCCTACCGACGAAGAGAGTGGCTGGAACTGGGCAGCTGAGTTTCTCGTTGACCTTGCTAAAAAAGGAGGACAGCGGCACGGCATTATCTCTGGCAAGCGCCCAGTAGATCCGGGAGTTGGTCAGAGCCGTTCCGATGCAGCAGAGAATAGTCGAGCACCAGATGATGAACAAGAGACCGAAGGTGGCTCCCAGGTTTTGGGTGCCATCTGAGTTCGCTGTTGCTTGCGCATAAATGTTGGCCAAGGGGTACGAGTTGAACCCGCCGTTTAAGGCGCCGAAGTCCGTGATGGCGTACGAAAGTGCGATGGCAAAGAAAAAAGCGTCTGATTGTAGTCATAAAGGAGATCAAGTCAGCCAATGACCGTGTTATAGACAAACACCTTTCCCGTTTCTCCCAATCAGGACAGTAAGAAACCTACAGAGAAACCCAAGACCGATCTGGAGACCGATTGCGATTGGAAGATCTCTCCTCGGATGAGGCAACTCCTCAGCCATATGCGTAATTGCGTCGGGGGTACCGATGGTGAAAGCACCGTTCAAGACACCTAGGAGAAACGCAACACCTCCTTGCCATCCGGTGAGGTTGTTCTCCTCGAACGAACCCCATACGAAGTAGTTGGTAGCATGGTGTTTGGGCATTGCGGCAATTACAATGATGGTAATGACGCCGCCTACAATAACGAAGAACATGCCGACGTTCTGGGTGTACGGGAGGGCCTTGTTGGCAAAGATGACGATTGCCGTCGAAAGCCAAAGGATCAAGAGGTACGCAACATAGACATGCCACGCCTTTTGCACGTAGGTGTCCTGGTGATACACCACATACATGTTGACTGAGATATTGGCGCAAATTTGAACCAAGGCTGCCAAATCGAACATCCACCCGTAAAAGTTGATCCATCCCGTGAAAAACCCAAGCGTGCGGCCCCATTTTGGACCGCCAGCGACAGTGGCCCAGTGGTAAACACCGCCGGCGGTGGGAACGGAAGACGCGAACTAAGCACACATAACAAGGTTTGAGAGTCAGTTCTGCTTCGCATCCATGGACCATCCCCAAAAAAAGTCTGTTAGAGCAGCAGTCGGCCTAAACAAAAAGCATACCTCGGCGAGACTGAGACCGATGAAGGAGTAGTAAAAGACGGCAACAAGAAGCCCGAAGATAAGGCCCGGCGGGCCTCCGTTGACTGTACTATGTTAGTATCATCGCACTCAATGACGAGTAAATCCATGATTTATCAATGGAAATGAGCAAAATGAAAGGGGGGATGGCGAAAGAATGAGTGGGGAGTCAGCATACGGATGGACACGGAGATCGAGGAGCCGAGGGCTATCCAGGCGTTATCGACGGTGATAGCAATGCCCGCCAGGCCCAGAAGGCCATATTGACGTTTTAGTTGGTCTCTGTAGCCCGAGGCGTTGATGACGACTCCGTTCTCAACGGCCACAACCGTCTCATCCTCAGACCCGCCATCAAGCGTGTTTCCCTTGGCAAGAGTCACGTCTTTGGTTTCCCCGGCCATGATCCGAGATTTTTGAGGAGGAGGAGTGTGAAAGCACTCTTCTGAGCAGCGAAGCAAACCAAGTCTGCGCAGAATGGGGGGTTTTATTGTTTAAAGGGGTGCCAGGGCAGCAGGGGAGCAGTCGGTGAGCCGGGAAAACAGGCTTAAAAACACAACGGAATCTAAAATGAGGAAAGAAATATGAGAATATTGAAATCAGAAACCACGACAAGGAGTGAGAGCGCAGGGGGGTGCCTTTCTTTTATTGGCCCTCATAACAAGACCATGTTGGTTCGGTGTCTGGCTGTAATCCGAACATGTACAGCACGCACAAGTTCCAATCCTAGGGAACCTTGGTACTACACCAGCGGTTTGCTGGGTGCTGGTGCTGGCTGGTGCTGCCAGTGGTGAGTGAGCTGATGATGGCTGGCTGGCTGGTTATCACTGATAGAGCAGCCTGGACGAAAAATGAAGGGACAAGGCATTGATTGATAAGAGCTGTGACCGATACTTTTCTTGTCAGAAAGAAAATGCCCAGTCAGGGCTGGGATCCCCCAGAAAAGGCGCTCCAGCCCTCCCGTCGGGAGCTATGATATCGAGCAAGGATTTCGGCCCCCGACGTATCAGGAGAGCCATCTGCCAGCGCCGCCCGGCCAGGGTGTGGCCGCTAAGCTTATTGAAGCTTATCACCACGTCCCCTTCTTATCACAGGAAGAGTGTGGGGGTGTCACCTACCTGCCATCATCTGCTTTGTGTTACGGATACAGATACATGATGATGCTCACTTCTTGTGAGGAAACGAATAACAGACGGCGACACAAGCAAGCGCGAAGTGACGATTCGACGTTAGCTTCCATCCCCCTCCAACCGTTATCCCGCTGTGGAGTACTGGTATTTGGATGGCTTCGTGTGTACCGTACCCACTGGTGTATCGCCGTCCTAACCGTGACCTCATGGCCTCGGATGCCTTGGGTAGGATGAGACACAGTGGACTGCCGGTTGTGTTGCCATTTCCGGTTGAGTTCATTGCGTGGTTCCTCTCGTTCAGAACAACCTGGAAGTTAAGTCGGATAGTCTGAACAACCATGTGAAAGGAGTTGGATGAAAGTGGGGCGGGATAACGGCAAAACGGCTGCGGCCCAGGTTTTGCGGGGTTGAGCAAGAGCTGCCCCGACGACTCCACTTCTGAAGCCCCTCGAGCAACTTCAAAACTGCCAACCTCCACTTCCACAACAAACTAGCAACGAACAAAAAAACTATACCAAAATAGAAGAAAGAAATAATCAATCGACACGAGCCGGATTTGAACCGACGCCTCCGAAGAGATAAGATATCACCGAGTTTTAATTCGAGTCTCACGCTTTAGACCACTCAGCCATCGTGCCTTTGGGATTGGATGAACTTTCCATCTCGGACAACACGAGATAGGCGATTCGCATTCCCTTGCTATGAGATGATGACAAGAGCTCTGAGATGAAGACGAAGAGCTCTGAGATGAGATGTTTTATTAATTTATTCAGTGATGATAAACTGCTCAATTATATTCAAGCTCTTAATATCGAGTTAAGGGTGAGGTGTTTAATGTCCTCTCCAAGTTGCGCTCAAGAATTTTCTGGTTTTAAGAACGCCCGAACTTCTTCTTTTTTTTTTCTTTCCCATCGCGCAATTCCACTGCTGCTTCTAAGGTCTCTCTAACTGCCATCCTCTTCAATTTTGGTTCCAAAGTCAATCTAAAACTGCGAGCGTTGGCTGCTGCGTTTCGAAGCCTGTCTCCTTGCTGTTCTACTATGGGTAAGACTCGAGTTAAAACTCGGTGATATCTTATATCTTCAGAGGCGTCGGTTCAAATTCGACTCGAATCGATAATCGTCCAAGTTTTGCTTTTTTGAGTCTCTACTAAGCTTCTAGTTCTACCCGGGACACTGTGCAAGACTGGTAATGGAGTTGGAAGCATGATGTGGTTCTCCTTAAGAGTAAAGTGTCGAACAGAGCTGGTGAATGTGGCAGAATAATGCATCATGTATGTAAAAGCATGTCACCAGGGCGCCCATTTTTTATGTGATGCCATGTGAAACGAGACTCTACCGATCTTCAAATTTTTCATATTAGTGTTGGGTATCGCCTGATAGAAAGCGCCAGGCGGTATCCCCGATGCAGTGGACAAACGAAATCCCCTCTATCCAGGAAAATTGCAATGCTGTTGCCTCCCAAAGCGATGCGATTCTGTGTGGGAATCATGCCTTTGCGACTTCCTCTCGACCCCACCTGGCTGTCTCGTCCCCGTCAACCCATTCGTTCTCGATGTATCCAAGCTCGCGCTTGACCTTCTCTACTGTCGCCTTATCTCCAGTATTCTTTCCAATATTATCACTATGATGATTTGTCAGTCATGTCCATTAATATTGTGTTTGGATGCCACGATTGACTCGTGTGTAGCCCAGGACAGGTCTCACCTAATCTTGATTGCTAGTCCCCCTCCTGCCGAGCTCAGCTTGATGACGATATTGAGAGGGGTTGACTTCTTGCCCGTGGATAGGTGCACAAAGTCGTTGGTGAAGAACGTTCCAACTCCAAATGTGGCTTGGAAGCCCGCCTCGTCCGCGGCCTGCTTGTATTCCAAACACCGCTCAATGTTGAGAGAGTCTGAGAATACAATCACCTTTTTGTCTTCTATTCCTTGCTCGTCGTAAAATTTGCGCATGATCTTGACGAAGGTCTTGGGGTCTCCAGAATCTTGTCGAACACCAGTGAATATCTCAGCGTACGTCTTCTTTTCCTTTTGTCCCGTTGTCAAGGTGGTTACTGCCGAGATAAAGGAGTCGGCGATGCTGTGCTTCCGCGGAGTCTTGGGCGTGGGCTGTGCTATGCTAACTGGTTTACTGAATGCTTTCAGAAACTCAGGGGTGCCAAAGGTGTCCGTCAATGCAATGCCAAGAACACCTTCGCCAAAGCAGCCCACCCAGCGAGACAGGGCCTCCTCTGTGGCGATTTTGTAGTCACCATTAATGGCGGCAATGCCCATGAACCATTCATGTGCGACCGTACCAACAGGAGGTATTCCGAAGCGCATAGCGAGATGGACGTTGCTGGTCCCAGAGAGCTTCCCAGGCAAGCCGGCCTTTTCGGCCTCTTTGCTGGCTTTGGTGAGCCCTCTGAAGACCAACGCCTGCGTGTGGTAGTCTCGCCGCCGACGGGTACCGAATTCAGAGAAGACGCAGCCGCCTTCGAGAAGTCGCATGCCTTTTCCAAAGGCTTGATCTTCCTGCCCATCATAGGTCCAGTCCGTATCCATGAACTTGAAGTATGCTTCGGACGTTAGGGCGAGAAGCGGAATCTCATAGAGAATCGTCTCGGCCCAGGTTCCGCTGATCTTGATGTCCAAGTCTCCCATGTCGGCCTCGGCTCCAGTGTCCTCGCCCACGGGCAGGAACTTGATGACCACCTGCTCCCGAGGTCGGAGACGAAACTCTTGAAGAAACTCCAGGTAGGCGGGGGTCAAATACGGGCAGTGCTCCTTCAGATATTGGTGCTCCTCGGCGGACAGAGAAATGTTGCCCAGCTTCCTGACCTGCTCTTCCAACCAGTGAAAAGCCGCTCTCGAGAGCTTTTTCTCGGGTGTCCGATTGGTGAACGAGTAGCTCACCGTGACATCTTTGTAATACTTCAGCACGGCACATTGCATCGTCAACTTGTACAGATCTGTGTCAAGGAACGAGATGACCCCCGCGGGATAGGGCGAAGAGCTGTTAAAGTCCATGACGAAGAGCGGATGAGTTATACCAACGACGCGGATTGCAATTGCAACTGAAATTCAGCAACGTTGCACGAACAGCGTTTGTCAGTGAGGGTGCTAAGTGTTGGGAAATGTTGCGAGAAGATGACGCTCCTTTGTCAGACACAGCGCTGAGTCAGTCCAGGGAGTGAGCAAGACAGAAGAAGCCCGATGGCGATGAGCCAACGTAGGTAGGTAGGCAGGTAGGTAGATAGAAGGTAGAGTATGATAGGCGTCCGCAGCTGTAATCAAGACATGCCAACCGTCGCGACACACCAATGACTCTTTGGATTCACTGTGTTTGTTTGTCTGTCTGTGTCCCAGCTAGGTAAGGTAGGTACCAGGTCGGTTGGTAGTGACTCTTCTTGTCTTGTGAGTCGCAGAAAAGCCGAAACCTTGCGTGGAAGGTTAATGCGGGTACAGTGTTTCCGTGCTCTGGGAAAATGTGAAAAAAGGAGGGTGTCCTAGGAGGGCAAGATCTTCCAGTCTAAGGCTGACAAAAGGTTGACTTGTCTTCCCAGCTGCGCAATTAATAGTCTCACTTGAGGGAAACGCCAAACGGACGACAACAAGAGCGTGGGCGAGCAGGTAAGTAGGGGGGGTGGGTGGGGTGGTGGGGTGAAGCACACTCACCTACCCCAGCAGGACTAACACAATAATTTGTGCTACGGGCAGCCTTCAGCGCCTCGTTTTCTGTACGGCGCTCTGCGGGGGACCTCGGAACGCGCCAGGCCCAGAAGATTGCGGTTGCTGGCGCACGGACCGCACCTTAATCCTCACCGGAAAGAAAAGTTCAGGGCGGCAGAAAAAAAAAAGTTGCTGCTGGGCAGCTTCAGACAAATCGCGAGAGAGAAAGCGAGACCCCGCCAAGAAGTTGAAGTTGGAATTGGAATTGGATGCCATCGTCGATTCTTTGGCAACCATGGACATCCACCGCTGCCGCTTCGTCCCCTACCCAGCCTCGGCCATCAATGCGGTCGCATTCTCACACACGTCGCTCCCTGCCGTTTCCCTAACCAAGAAGCATCTTCAAAAACACATCCAGGTCCGCCTCGCCATTGGCAGGGCGAACGGCGACGTCGAGATATGGAATCCTCTCAATGGCGTTTGGCACCAAGAGCTCGTTATCCCCGGCGGCAAGGATCGCAGCGTTGACGGGCTTGTCTGGGTCACCGATCCCGACGAGGAGATGCTCGATGGCAAGACCATCCACGGCAGGTCGCGCTTGTTCAGCATTGGCTATACTACAACAGTTACCGAGTGGGATCTCGAGAAGGCCCGGGCCAAGACGCACGCAAGTGGCCAGCACGGAGATATCTGGTGCCTCGGCGTCCAGCCCCTAAGCGACAGCAACAAGAGCGCCGTGACCCCCAGCAGCAGGAAACTCGTGGCCGGTACCGTCGACGGCAACCTGGCGCTGTACTCGATCGAGGACGATACTCTGACCTTCCACAAAACTCTCATCCGAACTCCTTCGAAAAAGACCAAGATCGTCAGTGTTTCCTTCCAGTCCAGCAACGTCGTCATCGTTGGATGCTCCAACAGCACAATATGCGCCTACGATATGCGGAACGGGACCTTGTTGCGGCAAATGACGCTTGGCTCCGACCTGTCTGGCGGCTCCAAGAACATTATTGTGTGGTCTGTCAAGTGTCTCCCTGGTGGTGACATTGTTTCTGGTGATTCAACCGGCCAGGTCTGCATTTGGGACGGCAGGACATATACCCAAGCACAGAGGATTCAAAGCCATACGCAGGATGTACTATGTCTAGCAGTCAGTGCCGATGGCTCAAAGATTGTCTCTGGCGGTATGGATAGACGGGCGGCTCTGTACGAGCCCATGGCGGGGCAAACCGGCCGCTGGTCCAAGGTCTTCCATCGGAGGTACCATGGCCACGATGTCAAGGCCATGGCTTCTTTCGAGGGGCGGGGGATGAGCATTGTGGTTTCTGGAGGTGAGCCGGCCAATCTCCATTGCTACGTACAATTGATGCTAACAAGCGACAGGCCCCGACGCCAGCCCCGTGGTTTTCCCCCTTCGTGGTGCCGGTAAGGAATACCACAGAACACTTCCCCATCTTCCACAGAACGCCCCTCTACAAAGCGCTTCCAAAGCAAGATTCGTTATCAGCTGGTGGAGCAATGAGATCCGAGTCTGGCATCTTCCCAACCCGGCTCAGACGCTCCTGGATAACCCCCATGCCGACACAAACTCCCGCAAGAACCGAAAACTTCTTGCCCAAATCCTAGTAAAAGGAGAGTCCAATATTACTTCTGCTGCAATTAGCGAAGACGGCACTCTTCTTGTTGCCTCGACTGCTACCGAGCTGAAGGCGTTTCAGCTTGAATTTACCGCGGGCCAACTCCGCGTTAAGAAAGTAGATATAGCGGCCTCTAGCCACGGCGCCACAAAGGTCGAAATCTCACCCAATAATCTTTGGGTATCCTGGGTTGAAGAAGGGAGCAAGGTCCTAATTTCCAAGGTCGCGGCAACTGCATCAGAGACTGGACTTTCCTACACAATTTCAGCTCCCTCCAAGCTACACCGACTCCGAAGACAGATTCCCAAGAATATCCTTCTCGGCGGACTTGGCTCATACGACCGGAACGTTACACAGGTCGCATTCTCCCCTGATAGCAGGATGCTCTGTGTCGCTGACCTGGCTGGCTACATCGACACCTGGGTCCTACGCGTCCCTGGCGAGAAGAAGCAAGTCACAAGTGGAGAAGCTGACGACGCCAACGAACTATCGGATGCGTCGTCAAGCGATTCGTCTGACGAGGAAATGGGAGATGCTGAAAGCGAATGCTGGGTTCGGAATCCTAAAGCTGCCCTTCTACCGAAGCTCACTTCTGCGCCAGTGGTCCTTTCATTCGCCTCCGGCTTGAATTCAACAATCGACCATCAAGATGATGACGACTACAACCTCCTCGCCATCACTACCATGAAACAGGTCTTTGTCTTCCATCCTCTTCGGGGGGCTCTTTCCGATTGGTCTCGCAGGAACACATACGCCAAGCTCCCTGAGCAGTTTCGCGTAACACGGGACCTCGTCAAGGGCGTCGTGTGGCAGGGGCCGAGAGCCTGGCTCTACGGCATCTCCTTCTTGTTTATGCTCGATCTATCTCAAGACTTTGGTGGAGACAAAGAAATAATCGAGTTGAAGGGCGGCCAAAAGCACGGGACCAAGCGGAAGCGTGAAGCTGGAGCTGGAGGAAAGATGGACAAGCATTACCTCGCAGCACAGAACGTCAAGGCGGCGCTTGGGACGGACGGCACAGAATGGGCGGATGTTGAGATGGCCGATGCTGACGATGCGAAGAGCGTTGGCGCGAGCAGTGGCTTGGAGGATGATGATGACGACGACGACGACACCGATGGCGGCGAGCTGCAGCGCATGAGAGACGGTCATGGAGCGAATGGGGACGACGAGAGCACAGGAAAAGGGGGTCAGAAGTCCAAATGGTGGCACACTTACCAGTACCGGCCAATACTGGGCATTGTGCCCCTTCAAAGCAAGCAACAGGAAGCGAATAGGGAGAGCCGAGAAGGCGGCATGGCCGATGCTAGTCTCCCGCCTCTCGAAGTAGCCCTTGTGGAGAGGCCCAGCTGGGACGTCGATGTTCCCTCACGTTACTTTGCCGATGGCGAGTGGGAGAGATGAAATCTCGGATTGATTGCTGCGTTTGTAAGGGGGCCATCATCAAAACCTCCCGAGGGCGGCCAGAGGTGGCGGTGAGCGAGATACTTGGCTTGGCTTGGGGGGGCAAGCTTACGACGGCATCAGCTTTTGTCCAACTTTAGTGTAATGATGAGCCAACTACGTCTTACCCATCATGCTCATCCCTATGACGGATCATCATGTATATACATACACGCCTCAAGGTTCGCCGTCCATGGCAGATGGGTAGTTCTTGGCCGACTGCTACCGAGTGGCTTCGGGTCTCGGAAGCGTTGTGTTGAAAGGAAAAAGATTTGGAAGCTAGCCGCAGTCCCACTTGAGCAGGCTTTCGAGTATGCGGAGGAAGAGAGAGAGTCACCTATGTATCTACTTGTGGCTGCGGCAACATAGAGTAGTACGCTCAAATTTTGACGGGACTGACTCCTTCATCTTACTATCGTCCATCTCTGTCACCGTCATCATCTGTCATTGATTGAGAAGACTTGGAATGGCAGACGTTTCCTTTCTTGTTCTTCTTGCCTACCTAACCAAGCCAGGAGGACGGACGGACATACATTTCCACCCTTCCCTCTCCCTTTCTCACTTCCTCCATGGAAGGGAAGGGGGCACACTCCACTTGTGTGCCTATGCGTGCGTATGCAAGCTCTTTCTCTTTTGCTTGCGTTTTTTTTTTGTCTAATTGTTCCGTGTATATATACCTATATATATAATTCGTAGATAAATGAAGTACTCTACGTATTCGTAGGCAAACAGCTCACATATTTAGGTACTCTACTCTACATATACACACAATGGATCCGCCGTAGGATTGCAACCAGCCAGCCAGCCAGCCAGCCAGACACAACCAAACAACCTTAGGATCATTCGCGCCGCCGGCGGAGGCTAATTATGGATTGAACTAGAACTAAACCGTGTCTACTTGCTTTGGTTACGGGCAGGGAAGGGGGGGGGGGGGGCTCCTGGAACAGATACCACACAAGTACACGTACGTACGTATACCTAGGTACTCACGCGGACAGAAATTTTATGTGATTGATGTACGTACTTTGCTAGACGTTCTCGAAGGAGGGATGGGGCGTGTTTGTGGGTGAAGGGACTCCAGGGAACCACCATCCACCCCCCTTCTCTCTCTTTTTTTTTTTGGTTTTCTTTTTGTGTGCCAACGAAGCTCTCCTTCCTCCTTCTTGTTGACCAGAATAAAATGTTGTCTCTTATCTATCCTATCACTTTAGGAGAGGGAGTTGGAATGAGCCAGACCAAAGGGTAGCATGAAAGACGAGCGTCTTATGTATATTATATCCCCTTTCTTTCCTGGGTAGATAGGCATGTCGGTAGGTAGGTAGATTGGTGGTGAGGAGGAGTTCGGACAGGTGGAAGGCGACGTACGCCTCTGCCCTTTTAGCTCAGACATCTGGCAATCGTTGAAGCCTTACTTTACGCTTTGCCTACGTGGTGTAAGCTTATCTGGCTATGTGTCCTGGACTTGATTCTACTTCGAGAGATAGCAAGCGAACAACTTAGATCAGTTATTAACCAGCCAGTTGGACAGTTCCCCGTCTCTCTCGCCTCTGGGCAGAGTTGACAAGAAAACTCCCCAGTCCTGGATCCTTCTCTGAGAATAAAGTTCTACGAGTCAGTTAAACTCGTTTTTGACACTCAGCCCTGCACAAATCATGTTGTGGCGGATGCGGCATCGGGCGCCAGGTCGGTATGCTGCGTCCGCATTCCGACTAGGAAGTGTACAGCGGAGGAGAATCGGAAAGAACAAGACGCAAGATACACCGATACAGTGTCTGAACGGGAGGGCCACGAGCGGATTCGTCTCGCCCCAACGAATTCTAGAAGGTGCGGACAAGCCAGTAGAGGTTAGTGCCAGCTGTGTTGGTAGTAAGAGGTGGATCCGCATCCATGGGCGGGGGGTTCCACGGAATCGAGAGACGCGCGTCAGGTCTTTTATGGCAGGTCTTTTTTTACGGTCGTGCAGACTTTGCCAGTTTGTTGGCCATAAGCTATTAACTCGGGCACATGGATTAGGGGTCGATATGGAGGAAGCTTGGTCTATTGGCTTATGGGGAAGAGAGAGAGAGCAGGTGACAACTACGCCGCTTTCTGTTGTATCATGAAACAAGAGTGAGAAGTGGAATTGGAGAACCTTGGAGTCTTGGGCTTCGGCTTCCAAGGAGAAGCAATGAGGGGGGAGTGGCTCTTGGTGTCAGCTTGACATACCAGGAGGTTCCGTGTCAGTGAATCTGGGAGGAGATGTCGTGGAAAGTTGGGAGCAAGGACGACCCCAGTTCGGCTTGGCAGTTTTTAAGAACATTGGCTCGGGATCCTGGTTGCCTTTGTGAAGACTGGGCTGTAAACAAGCTACGATAAAGCAGTTCGGTCAATGTAGAGTATATGCCGGCGAGACTCTTGAGCATGAGCTTAACTTTCCAGGCCCGCTGGAACCGGCAAGTTGGGATGAACGGTGGATGACCCTGAGAACGAGATGACGATCCACTTCAGTCTCGGCTCCAACTTCCCGATCCTGGCGAGTGAAGAATATCCAAGTGTATCTCTATACTCAGTACACACGTAGCCCGGTGAGGCACTATGTCGGGCGAATCGGACATTTATTAGTGATCAATATACCTGACAAGGGGTCACGCGGGCGGTACCCAAGCATCAGTATACGTATAGATGGAGGGCCATGGGTTCTCGGGTGGAGATGCATCGTCATCTTTGGAGCGGGTGTTTATTGACATTTTAAAGTGCCAAGCCCAGAAGTAATCAAGGCGATTGATGGAAACAAGGAGGGAAATGCTACGAGCGACATACAATCTTGCAGCACGGTGCAAGAGGCTATTCGGAAGTTAATGAGGCATGAACCGTCCTCAGCAAAAGTGTGACGTGCAGGGGGTTGGTGGAGGCCCTGGAGCCCCTGTTGGATCGTGGATCGTCGTCCAAAGTGGAGTGGCGATTGGCCGCAACGCGCAACGCAGGGAGAAAATTGCAGATCAGGGCCAAGATGCCGCGTAATCGCTCCCACATCGCCACTAGAAATACACCCGCAACACTGTGTTCCCACTGTCTATACTCCTTTATCCCACACTGTGCTGACGACTGTAGTCTCGACAGAGTACTCGAGTGCACCCGTAAGAGCACAGACAAACGTCTCGCACCAAGACTAACGACGGACTGACCGGCCAGTGTGCTGGAAATGGAAGGTGTTGGAACGAATTTTAATAAGGTGGCAAGGAAATATCCTTGTCGAGTATAGTCGAGAGATTCGACCTGAAGTTGAGGATGACAGACGGAAGCCTGGAAGGCCTATGGAAGAATCCGAGAACTCGCGGCCCGGATGGCAAAAGACGTGGCCGAGTCACCCGACAATGGCAATGGGGGCAGACTCAAACTCGAGACAGCGTCGTCGTCGCCGTTGTCATTCATCGCTTATCAATTGTCACCCGACTGACAGCCTAATAAGAGTCAGGAATGGTGAGGTGAGCGATTTCGTGAACGGCGATCGAGACGTATTCGTCTGTGGCGGCCGCCAGAAACAGTCCAGTGAGCTCCTGACATTGAGCCGAGACATGGATGTCATTTCCCTACACAGAAGAGTCGGTAGGACGCTAGAGTGCGAGGAAAGCGAACGTATTGAGAAGAAATCTTCTGATTTCTGTCGAGTTCGTGCTTAAGGTACGGTACTCGCGCACACTGTGCCGGGCAGCCGGGCTTCGATTACCTAGCACGTGGCTGGGGGGCAAAGAAAGCGAAAACGAGGCTGAGCTGGCAAGCTGGCACTGGCTCTCTCGCTGTCCCGAACCACCTCTCGTTCGTTCCTTTTGTGTGCCGTTTTGCCTGATCTATAACCAGTATTTCTGAGTAAATCGAATCTGCAAGAAGGCCAATTGGGATCGCTTGGCTTGCGATTAGACGCGCTCTTGGCAACCATCATAGCCGTCATTCCCCGACGCACCGGCGTAGTAATGTGGTTGAAGGGTCCCTTCGAGAAGCACGAAACGACATTCGAAGCATCGGGTCGAGGGGGGGTGGATGAAGGCACACATCAGGCATGCGAGAGACAGAAAACCAAGCCCCGCGAATAGCCTGTGCTCAACAGCCTCAGCCACAGGCACCACCAGTGTCCTGCAGTGTCCCGAGCGACAGGAGACATTCGGATTGGACACTGGCCGGTCAAAGAAAAGCCACGCCTCGCCTCGTCATCAAGTGAACGACATGCCAAGCAAGGTCCAGGGTCCCCCACACAACCTCGGGATCCCAGGACTGTGTAAACGATGGATCGAGTAAGAGTCGAGCACTGTACATGTACTCTGGATTCTATGCAGCCACAACGCAGGCCACACGAAAGTTCTCACGGCACTGTAGCGACAGAAAATTGGAGGGCATGGAAACGGGCCCTGGGCTGGCAGCGTCGATCTGGTATCGGCGTGTCCAGGAATCGCAAATCCAGGCCAATCCGGCGTGCGATCGCCTGCAAAAAAAGATTGCAGAAGGCGGAGGTCGCTGGGCTGGGGCGGAGACGGGCTTGAATGCGTGCGTGAGGAGGGAGGAAACTGGAGACCCCGTTTGGGGGGGCGGAGGGACCCTTTGCTGGTCTCTGATTGGCCCGGACGGTTGCCAAATTGAAGTGGACGCGCGTTCATTGCTCAAGGCGCCTCTCTCTTTGCGTCGTCCCCCCTCCCTCTTCGCCATCCGCTCCCTACTCTAGCGCAGAGCAACCCTCCAGTGGCCCCCCCTGCTGCCTTCACACCCCTCGCTTCCATACTCGTCCGTCGCTCGCCTTCAATTCCTCACCACAAGTTGGTTACATGCGCTCTTGGGAGTCGAATCGGTTTGAACAGCGAGACAGGACCGAAGAGGAGGAAAGATCGCTGTGCTATGTGCTTTGCTATTTTCTGCTGCACCCACGCCCCTCCTCGATTCCATCTCGTCTTTTTTTTAGTTTTACCATGGAAATGGGATTGAACTGAATTGAGCCTGAGCCTGAGCCTAAGCCTGAGCCTGGAACCAAAAAGTCGGTGGATCGCTGCCACGCAATACCAGGAGTGTGTCGTTAACTCGGGAGGGAGGGCCCCCCTACCTTACGCCATTCATACGCCCCGCCATACGTACACCTGCCATTACACACCCTCTGTCGCTCTGTCGGCTCCCTGAAACCTTGACCCAATCTTCAGCTTTATCCCCCTGCTCGTCCGGTCCACCTCCGCTTGTCTCTTACCTGACCTGCTTTGCCTTGCCATCTACGCCTGCCCTGCGAGGCCCCGACGACTTCAGCTGCCAACGCCAACGCCAACGCCAACCCGTCGAGAACGGAGATCCGCTCATTCACTCGGCAGTGGCGCCTGCCCGTCGACAGCGAACAACGAGAAGACGACGACGACGACGACGACGACGACGACAACGGCAAGAACCATCCTCTAGCGCCCCTCAAACATTGTGACGCCATCCAGAGGAGGAGCCACTCACCACTCACCCAGGCCGCAACGTTGCGCTGACTGCGCGGCAATTCGCAATCAGCCACGGCGAGCCATTCCTCACGAGTTTCTTAACTGCCCAGCGCCCGGAAAAGGAAAATCAACCACCAGCCAATTTAAGCGACAACAACGAAACAGACACCATTTACACTTGAAAGTGTGGCGATAACAGGCAGCAGGCCACCTCTGCGCTTGCGGCTTGCTGACGTCGACGACGGCTTCGATTGAAAGCCTGTTACGCGGCGCCCCGCTGACGCCCCGACCCTTAAATAAATCGCCATCATTCGCTCCCAGAGTGACAGTTGGGAGAGCGCAGTCGTTGGGGACGTTTCTCTCTGCGACTCCCTCCACCTCAACATCTACATCGTCACCGACGACGACAGCCACATCATGGCGACCGATCGGGGGGGTGCGCCTCCAGGCGACGACCAGTACGGCGAGGAATGGGCCAAGGACTTGAGGTTGCGATTCGAGCAGCTACTGCGAACAAAACGATTGAATGAGTTGGAAACACGGTCGCGCCAAGGATCGCCTGCACCGCGAGAAAGAGCATCCTCGGCCAACCTCGGTGCAGCAGCAGCATCTGGGCCAGGCAGACCATCGACATCTCACAGCGCCGCTGGTCCATTGACACCGCCGTCATACTCTTCCGTCCGAAACCTCCCTAAAATTCCAACCCCGCCCGCACCGAGCGACCGCGAATCAATCAAATTCAGAAACATGCTCATATCACTATCATCAACACCGACCAAGTTTGAAAACCCCGGCCTCCTGGACGAGGCGCTGCAGGTCATCCCGTTAGACAGAGTTTACGGAGAGGCCGAGGAGGAGTGCCAGGTGTTGCAGGCCCAAGCTGAGAGTATGGGCGATGGGCGAAAACCAGAATGGGGATATCAAGATTGCGTGATCCGGGCATTGCTTAGGTATATACCGCCCTTCCCTTCCTCCCAAACAGTTGCTATCCACCCCTGAGCGAACACCCCGCTGACCAGCTTAACTGCAGGTGGTTCAAAAGGGCTTTCTTTACATGGGTTAACAACCCCCCCTGTCCGGTGTGCATGTCTCCCACCATTTCGCAAGGCATGACGGCGCCGACACCCGAAGAAAATGCATGTGGCGCCCTGCGGGTTGAGCTGTACCGATGCTCGAGCAGCAGCTGTGGTGCGTATGAACGCTTCCCGCGATACAGCGACGTTTGGCGTCTGCTCCAGACGCGGCGCGGACGATGTGGTGAGTGGGCGAACTGCTTTAGCATGCTCTGTCGGGCGGTGGGCGGCCGCGTGCGCTGGGTATGGAATGCCGAAGACCATGTCTGGACTGAGGTGTACTCTGAGCATCAAAAGCGCTGGGTCCACGTCGATGCCTGTGAGGAAGCATGGGACAACCCCCGACTTTACACCGACGGCTGGGGCAAGAAGATGTCTTACTGCGTTGCCTTCTCCATCGACGGAGCAACTGACGTCACGAGACGCTACGTACGCAAGATGGAGCACTATCAAGAACGCAACCGATGCCCCGAAGAGGTCTTGCTTTACATCATGCAGGAGATCAAGCACCTGCGCAGGGCCAATATGGACAAGGACGTCCGTTTTCGGCTTGAGAAGGAAGACTCTAGGGAAGACAAGGAACTGCGCAGCTATGTTGTTGCCTCGATCACACAGGCAGTGACTGAGCTCGTGCCGTCACCTAGCGAAAGTGGACCAAGCGGAAGTGGTCAATACAGGCGTGGTGGAACGAGCTCCTCCAACGACGATATCAAGCCACCCGTTACCGGTGAGCTACCTGCTCGCCAGAGTGGTAACGCCGAGTGGGCAGCAAGCCGTGGGGAGAATGGTCGGAGGAATCCGCAGTTTCCGCCATCTCGAGACCAAGGCCCCCCCTTCCCTTGAACGACGCCAGTTTATTTCGCCCCGTATTCGAGTCTTGGTTTGACAATAAGCGCCAAGCCATCGACTTACGGATCCGCTGTTGCTTTTTAACCAGCATGATACCCGCCGTTCCAGTCGTGCTGACGGCACGCCGGCATCGCTCTCCCAACCACGAGAACAACACCAATATGACCTGCAGCGTCAACAGATTATTGGCAACTGACACAAGTCGAGCTGATTATTTGTCGCCAAGCATCTAATTCCCTTTTGTTTAATATTGCATTTCACCACATATCTACCAGTCTTGCAAGCATAGACTTGTACTGCCGTAAATCCTTCCTCCTACCGCCTACCGGCGGCCATCCTCGAGGCTCTACCTTATCCCCGAAAGGGGTTGCGATCTGTATCTACAACTCTACATCTTCCCTTTGTCTTCTATATATCATTGTTCATTAGGTGGTTTGGGTGGTACTATACGGGGAGAGAGGAGAACCAAGTCTTTCTTGGTTTGGTTTTGGCTTTGCCTTGGCAGGTTGGGAAATATGGTTGCACGAGGGCATACCCACCTCGCTGCACCGTGGCGTTTGGTTTTTTTTTTTTTTTTTTTTTGTGATTATCATTTGCATGACTACGCTGATGACCAGCGGAAGGGGAGTTGATTCTGCATCACGCAACGAAAGGGCCGAGAGAAACGAAACTGCCTGTAACTAAAAGATTTGCAGAACAAGCACAGCGAGCAAGCGAGAAAAAAGCAGATGTTCATGTTTAATCCTCTGTTCCATTGGTGGCGGAATACCGATAACTCGGTGTTATTTTGAAGGGGACCATTCAGCACGTCCGTGTTTGTGTGTGTCTCTAACTCTGGAGGCATGGGTCAAGGGAAGGGGGATTAACGACACTCTGCCGGCCTACCTGCCAAGTGCCAGGGCCATTCATGTTCCCAACAAGGCATATCCAGAAGCTCACAGCGCCGTATCATTATTACGTTGTGCTGGTTGTACGGGTCTGCGATGCAAACCCAGGCCTGCATTGTGCAGAGTACCCATGACTTTTGGCCCATGCCTCCATAACCCCAACACTAACTTGGGATTATGTTTCATAGTATGAAGCTGCCGTTGAACTTGGCAACCATCGAGTATATACCATTACTTGGTGACCCATCCGAAGAGCTAATGTCGGCATTTGCCTCTACCTACCAACACGATGATGAGACAGAGAACCAGTCACTCTATCTGCGTGCCAAGTCCACCGCATGCAGAAACTCAAGAGCCGGTGCCACACTCCCTAGGCAAACCGGCACTTTTTTCTTCTTTTTTTCACAATCGGTATGAATGAAGCGAGACAGACAGAGAATCATGGTTCCGAGTTGAGAGAAGACCATCTTTTGGTTCTTGGCGTCTGCTAGCTTATCTTTGTATATGGAGCGTTGTGTGTGTGTATGCATGGCTGGTAAGTGTTATATAAGTATCATATATATTATATATATGGTGCAGAAGCATGCTGTGCCAGCGTGGGGGGGGGTTACAGTCTGGGTTTGGGGGGGGGGGGGGGCAGCGATAGGGTATATGGATTGATCGGATGCTGGGATAACAATGAAGAGAACTCCAAGAGGGAAAAAAAACCGGACGGATATCCAGATGAGGTTGGTAGCTCGCTGTCGTCATGGGTTGTCAATCAGGCAATGTAGTTGGCCACGTGTGGGGATGCCTTCTTACCCCTGCGCGGTAGGTTATGGCGGTTCAATATTTTTGGTTGAATTTGGATATAGATGGGCCCGCCAGTTGTCCAGTTGTGTAGGGAAATAGATGGCTTATAAAAGCGGGATGATGGGAAGAGGCCAAAGGTGAACCAAACCAAAAGGATATTATCCGCGCATTGGTTTCAGGGGGTTCGTTTGTACTCTACCTACATTAACCGACAGCTTGGTTTCTCGGTCCCACTCGGTATCTAGGAGCCTATGACCTTCCTAGTGGGACAGGGTGAGGTCTCGAAATACTGGTGTATTAAACTCTGCTCAAGTATTTGAGCTATATGCCGTACCTGTGTATATCAGTTGGATTCTCCCTCGATCTGAATAGGGGCGTTGTTGATATGCTAGAGACGGGACACGGCAATGGTTCACGTTAACTCGCACCCATCTCAACATGAGCAGGTGTCTCTTATCCGAAAATACAAAGCAACAGCATCGTCTATATATCCAAACATGGTGTCTATAACTGGTGGCCCTTTTGTTTACCTGTCGAACCCAAATGCACAGACCAGGCAAGCCAGGTCCATCAAAAAGGGGGGGAAAAACTGGAGTTATTACCCTTTACCCTGCCCCACTTATGGCAAAAATTCTCTTTCAGCCCCATCCAAACCCACGAAAATCTCTGATTTCCAGTCTTTCCATACTCCGTCAACAACCATCATCTTCAACAATTCAAGGACCTCGCCCGGCTAGCTCAATCGGTAGAGCGTGAGACTCTTAATCTCAAGGTTGTGGGTTCGACCCCCACGTCGGGCTCAATTCCCGGCGGCGAGTTCGTTTCTTAGCTTTTTGTCTTTTTTTCACCCTTTTTTTGGGGGGGGGGGAGGGGCAAGATCATCTTCCTCCTTTATCTTTCTGCTGTCTCCACCTCGGTCTTTACATAGATGTCACGATGGGCTGGACCCATCACTTGCCAGTGTCAGCGTTTCTTGCTGGAGGATGGCTCTATACTCTTTTTCTTATTGGCATGACTTCCTTTTGGGCCATCTGTCCTATGAGACTCTCTACCTACTTACCGCGTAAGGTCATGGTCTGTACCGAGCCGAACCAGAGCTAGCTACAAGCTTGTACCTACACAATTTTGTGCGGAGGTTCGGGGCAACAGAAAGGGGTCACCCTCCACAATGCAGGCCTGAACTTGGATCATAGACTCTTGAACTGCTGGTCAACTTGTCCCATCAACCAGTACAGACCGGTAAATAAAGATGGGCAATCAGGGTATCCCACCATGGCTTGCTAGGAACATAAAACGGCCTTGACACCTGATACGCAGGCCACCGCTGTGACATTTGTATATCCAAGCACTGGCCAAACGGACCTTTGTTTAGCTCAAGCCTCCGTGGTTGGAATTTGGCATTCCCTTGCCCTGGCGAAGAGAGAGAAACACACACCAGTCATCATAGCCCCAGCAATATATTCCTTTGGCATAAGTGGCTCTGGCTAGGTTTATCTCCCTGGGACGGGAAAGACATATATCTACAAATCTAGTTCACCGACTAAATATTGAGTGAAGAGGAGAGATAGCTAGAGGAACGGGTGAAGATGTTTAACGAAGATAAACCATGTTACGTCCCCCCGTCCATGGAAATGAGTTCGTATATAGAGACGCTGCGGTAACTACAAGCGAGAGAGGTCGGGTTCCTAGTAGTGTTCTCGGCCTGAAAGTTCAACTTGCCAGTACCTCGGGTCGCTACCTCGGGTGATGTTGTGTATGACGATCTCTCGCTGATGAACTTGAATAGAAAGTGAATGTCGCCGTTTTATTGTCATCAGCTTCGACATGCTGGGTTTTATACCTCAAAATTGCCTCGTTCCTCTTTTCGCTGTCGCAAATCGTCCCATATCTGTAGGGTCAATGAGCATCAGAAGTAAGAGTACTTATATACCACGATAAGAAGAAGGATGTTCCATCGTGTCGTACTTCTTCGACGACATAACTTACGTCATCATCGGTGGCTCAGTTTGTCATTCACGATCATGTCCTCTGATAATATCGTTCCTGAGACGTTGTCTCGGCGTTTTAGAGGTACTGCGCTCTTCCCCACAACTGATGATTTGCACATCGAAAATATCATAAGTTTGTTTGACAGGTGTCGGCTTGCAAGCCCATCCAGTGGTATCCCGTAACCTGGGCTGGGGGGCAATCTTACTAAGGGGAAGCAAGCAAGCCTGTGGGATGCTTCCTTTGCGCTACAGGGTGAGAGATGATGATTAAAGCAAAAAAAATAACAGAGAACGCGGGTGGTACTTTAATCTTTCTCCAAGCTTTGCCACAGTAAGGGTGTCTCCTTTTTTATTACCGCGCAACTCAAAAGCTTCACAACTCTCAAAGGCTCGGAAATATTATTGGGACCCTCTCTAATCCAGTTTATGGTAACACATATTTCACAGGTGCGTGAATACACTTGTCAATCATTAGTAACACCTGCTTTGGAAATTAGCTGGAGCTTTACCAAAGTCGTCGTCTCCAATAACCGGTGTTTTGACCCTGTCAGCCTGTATAATATAAAGTCTGAATGACAAGTATTGAGAATCATGATAACAAATACTATTTCCGCAACGGATAGCTCCTTGTTTTCTTAAAGGGAATTCTTGTTCATAGTTACAAAGGTTTTTGCTCCTCGAGACCCCATTCGACAGTAAGGGCAAACAGCACAAACTTCACAAATGCGTTACCACCCTCGTTGATCTTATAACTCCCCACGGCATATGGTCACTAAGTAAGTTGTTAAAGATGTAGGGTCATGATACGCATTCATTTTCTGCATTTCTATCATGTATATCACGGCCTCTCGAAACCCGAACAGGTTATAAAGGAGCAGGCAACATAAAATAAACGCATAATAGAAGCTCCACACAGACCAGAACACGTGGACCTTACTGCGCTAATAACATCGTTTTCGCAGGTCGTTACCGTAGTAGGCATCCGTGCAGGCAACAGCAAAACAGCATGGTTTTGGGATCATGAAGCCCTCCTTTTGAGTCTCGACCTAAAAAATACAATGATAGGCTCATAAGCTAGAAGATCATGAGCCTAGTCACGAGCAAGAGGATATAAATACTTGGTGGGTCATGCTTGATCAACCCACTCTCGCCTACTAGGTACCCCCCCCTCCACTCCCAGTCACCTCAGCCCCTTTGCCCGTTGTCACTTTGAAGAGTCTCGCAGAGAAGGATTGGGTCATGGCAGACTGTCATCCATACCGCCGAAGTCGATATTCAGTGGGACAGGGGTAGGTAGTTTCATAGAAAAAAAGAAGGAAGAACAAAAAGCTAATAATCATGACGATGATTCACAGGATTCGACACGAGCCGGATTTGGACCGACGCCTCCGAAGAGATAACATATCACCGACTAGTTTGAGTCTCACGCTTTAGACCACTCAGCCATCGTGCCTTTATAACCTTGGTTGAGTGTATGACGACAATAGCAGGCCACACATGCCCGAGTTTTGTTTTGCCGCAAGAGAATGAGTTTCCGGGGGAAACAACTGATATTGGCATTTTCAATGGCAATCTATCAGCATTGAAGTGCAGTATGTCAGACAAAAAGTGAGACAAAGAAGATACCCGTCGCCTTGCAGGCCAACTTATAGATGCTCAGCTGAGATTTCCTCGTTTAAGAGTATGATAGACAGAAATGGGTTCAAACCGCCACGTGGGTATGGTGTAGGGTGTTTAACGTCTCAGTTTGATCCCAAAAGGCCATAACAAGCTCGCTGAAGAAAATAACATGGTCACTGCACTTATATGTTCGAGGGACAAGGCGGATACAGATGTGAAGTAGCGCGTTTTGCAATAGCACATAGCATATGCAAAGAGAGAGGTTTGGCATGTCAAGTACCCGTTCCTATTCCCGGTATGCCATTGTGAGAAGCTCTGAATACCCCTACCAGGGCGCTTAAAGTTACCCAACAACGCATGGCAAGAAGCCTTGAACGCCTACCTGGCTAATTGATGAGGCATTGGTCAGGCAGTTGGAGGGTCTGCGGTGCAAGTTCAGGTCTGCAATGTGGAGGGTGACCCTTTTTTTTGACCCGACCCTCTCTCTCTCTGTACTCGATAGGTATTCAACGACGAAGGTTACGAGTCACGAATAACACTAAGAGGAGAAAATAATACTAGTTTCCTCAATAAGGGGAATGTGGTGTGGTTCACCGTAATAGGTACACTCGCACTGCATGCAAGGAACAGGGTATTTAAGTAGAAACCCATCAACACGTTTCAGGGGCACACAGACCGACAGACTACAAACTCGTTTGTCGGTCACACCGACTCTATCAAACCATATATGCCCACCTAGTCCCAGAGCAAGGACAACCAACAGAGAATTCCGCCAGACAGAGAAGAGGAAGAGGGGTCTCTCCCTTGACCCCCAGAAAGAGAAAGCCAGAACAGCTCACACCGCCTTGAATCACCCTCCTCACTGGCTACACTCTCTCACCTCTTTCGTTCAATGTCTCGGGAATCCCATCCGAACCAAGAAACTGAAACAACGGAAAGCAACATCGGTCGGCCGAACCAAACAGCAAGATACGTAACTCGGTTGTGCTCTAGGTTCTCGAGTTACCTGAACTCTTCCCTCCGAACTGGAAGGAAACCCGCATGGGCACTCGGGGGGTTGACGGCAACCGGCAGGTCTGAATAACGACTCCATCGCAAATACGTATATAAAGTCGACATGCGCGGCTGTGCAACAGACAGTGAGACATAAAAAGGTATCCGTCCGTACTTTGTGATTTTTGTTCGGGACCAAAAGAGAGGCGTACGTACATGTTGAGTCTCCCTAGAAAAGGGGGAATCGGTTTATGAACCATGTGACAAATACGACACATAACATACATACACTCGTACATACGAAGGCTTGGGCCAAAAGAAAATGTCACTCGTTCCAATCCTCTAGTATAGAATGCAGACGCTACAGTGCTGGCCTGCATAAGGTGCTCAGTGTCAGGGCTGTTTCTGTTCCTTACATGTCACGGGAAGGAACCCTAAACTCCATATCATGCCGTATTGTGCTGCTTGATCGGCTCGAGCCAAGCAGTTGACCAGTCTTCGATGCTAGTCTAAGTTTTGTGGAGGTACACCACCGTCTTTCTGGCAACGAAGCAAATGAGAAAACACCACAGGAACAACAGATACACGGGAAAGGCGTACAGTGAGCAAGGTACCCACGAGAGGATAGAGTGAAAACCGATGAGATGGAAGGGACATGATCTACTCGGAAGTGTTTCTCATGGTCCAGAATATATGTACAATACAATACCCCGACTCAATTTCGGCTGCGGTTCTATCTGCAAAAGAAAAGCAGCCGAGACAACAAAGTTCGAACTTACTCTCCGTCCGTAGCCAGCAAGGTACAAGCGCACACACACACAGACAGGTCAAAATTTACCCTTTCACATTCACCGACTACGATTTCCCGATATGATCATCAGTTTGTCTTGGTCTCACTTTGCAATCCACCGACGACCCCTTCCTTCCCTTCCGAATTTTCCTTCCTAATCCTAAACGGTTGAGTTTTATTAGGGGGTTTTGCTTTTTGGTTCTGGAAGCCAGGGAGAGAGACTGAACACTCTTTTTGTATCTCTAATTTCGACAAGTCACGAACGAAACCTTGACATGTCGTTGAAAGGCGGAAAACTCCCGTGGGGGGGGGGGGGGGGGGGGGGGGGGGGGGGGGGGGGGGGGGGGGGGGGGGGGGGGGGGGGGGGGGGGGGGGGGGGGGGGGGGGGGGGGGGGGGGGGGGGGGGGTGGGGGGGGGGGGGGGGGGGGGG